>JBAMBR010004151.1:0-33585 GCA_037044475.1 Zaprionus obscuricornis | reverse complement strand
GTTTTCTAAAATGAATTGCATTTTTTCACCCCGAGTTAAAAAAAAGTCACATGCCTAATATTATGATACTATTTCAAGGGTATATTAATTTAGATATGCACAAAATTATTTTTGGACATCCGATTTCAAGCTTTAGCGGCATAAATAACACCAATTGAAATTATAAGTTTCAATGATGATTTTCATAGCATCGACAGGAAAATTTCGTTGCAATAATTTAAATGATATAATTATATCATTTTAAATCACTTTTTATGTAATTGGGCTCACCCAAGGTGTTATGCCTTCAATGTTTTGTTATAAACTACTTTTTGTAATATGCTAAACAAATTATATTGATTGGTAATGTGATACCTTGATTTACAAAATGTGATTATGTACCTACGCAACTTGTCACCGTTGGCATTTTTTTAACCGTTTCATATGCATGTAGTGTAACATAAACTTTGCCTGCTATATATATGTTTGGGTATTTTATTTTTTATTTATTTGATGCTAACTTAAAATAGTACAATTATAGGTTGAGAGTTGGCTATGACTGCAGAGGCTCAAGTGTGTGAGATTATTTTATTGGGTATACGTAGTCAAAATCAATATGAAAGTTTGGGTGAGGGGTATTATACAATTTGTTTTCTTATATTTAATTTTATTTATATTATTTAAGTTTTGTTTGTTTTTATACCCATGAAAATATTAATTACTAGTGAATATTGTGTCTGAAGAACAAGTTTTTGTTTAAAAATTACAAAGGAGTGAAATTGTCGGCATGCCGAGAATAACTTATCTTTTCCGGATTGTATTTTCTTTCTTTTTTTTTGTGTGCACAATATTTATGTTTCATTGGCTTACACACTTTTAAATTTATACACACAAACACAAATTTGTAAAACAATTCATACATACAACAATAACAAAAAAAAACTACCGGAACTCTTAGCCGTTCACCAACGTCACCGGAATCTTGGAACGATGAAGATGGTGCGCTTAGTACGGTTAGTCATTTTTTGAATAAAAAGTGAAAAATTAAAATAATGAAGATCCAATTTGTATACATTTTCAACATTCAGATACACAGAAGCGATCAAGAACAGCATGAACATAACAACAATTTAGAGGAAATGCAAGCTTCGCTTTCGATACAAGATGGCCAGCAGCAGCAGCAATTGACGTCTTTAACTCCCTATGATGGTCAGAGTCTCGAAGGTAATCTGGAGAACGAAATAAAATCTATAACGAGCATAAAATCTGGAGGTTCAAACAGTCAGGAGAGGTAAGCAGAGCGTACATTATTTTCAATGACCTATTGCAGAAGCAACTTTTATAAAAATTAATTAACTATTTCTCAATGCAGCAAATTGAAAAAAGAAAGTTTTTAACTTCACTATTCAATTCCGACACACATCTAGTATGTGTATACGCCAATTAACACTCAAATATACTAGTACACACTCTTTCATACACACACATCTTATTCACAAGAGTATTTTTTGCATTTATGTATTGTGTTTTCCGTTTTTTTTTTTAAGATTAAAATTTGTATGTTTAAATTTGCATAGGGTGGACTTGATATGCTTTTGTTTATCGCTTTGTGTTTTGCGTTCCTTTCATAGCTTGAAATCCATATCCGCTCAACTAATAAATAAAAAAATTTTCATGTTCAACATAACACTTTATCTCAGGTCACCAAAGTTGCCAGGTGGTCTCTCAAATGACCCAGGAAACGGAACTGGAGAGAATCAAGGACAGGAACCTATTCTGCCTGCCGTGTTAGAGTTTCCAGAGACGAATCAAGAGCTGTTCTTGCGTCATATCATCAGTGAACTAGATGTGAATGTACCCAACTTTAAGCTAGCACCAGTTTATTCACTATACCTATGTGCCAGGTACGCTCAACATACACAATATTTTTTCAGTTTTAAAGCAATCAGAAGTTTTATTCCCCGAGCTTAAAATAAATTGTTTTTTTCGCAATGCAAATTGAAAACTGTCATTGTAGATGTATTTTCTTATTAAAGGTGGCATACTTTTGCAATCATAAGAAAAGGGGACTTAGCTTACAAATTTTAAAAGGAAAGGAAAAAATTAAAAAAAATTACACCGTTTTTGAAAATGCGTTAATGCAACTAAACTAACATTTAAAAAAAAAATATAATGTGTATTGCCAATACCACTTTGGCAGACCGAATTTTTTATATAATTTTTTGTTATTTTTTTAACTTTTTTTTTATTTGTTTTCATTGAAAATTCAATAAATTTCAACCGCTAAAAAATTTAAGTTTGTACAATGTGCAATGTCTTTTAAACACCATAACCATACAAATTGCATTTATTTATTTAATGCCAATTAAGAGCAGTTGACAGAAAAAGTTACTTAATAGTCTTAATTTATATTTACATTCATTAATTATTTAATAATTATTTATTAAAATTGTAAGATTAAAATTGTAATCCAAATCGAAATCAGTGAAAAAATTATAAAAAGCAATAAAAAAACATGTAAGGAATGCTACATTCGTGTGCACCCTTTTCTACATTTTGATGAAACTGCAAGCGCTAGGCATTCGCTCGCATTCGCCTCGCTTACTCATACTGACCAAATATACACGGCAGCACAAATCTGCGTATACCCAAAAAAAAAAAAAAAAACATTTACATACTTTTAACTAATTTTTTTCTTAACATAACAACATTTTATTCTCTTTAATAACATATTTTTCAGAATTGTTTAACAATATAATCAATATATTTTATATTTAATTTTAAGTTAAATTCCACAAAAATATGTACACGAAAAAGTCTGCGTACAGTTATTTTAAGTTGGGTGGAACGGAAGACTGTGCGATTATAATCAGACTTTACATTCATGATAATTACGTTGTCTAGGCAACTAGATCTTAATTTTTGCATCACATTATAAAGAGTTCCAGCATTGTAAAGAAAGGAACAGAAATTAGTGGAGCTTACTCCTCCATCCAAAAAATAATAAATTACTATAATTTTACAGGCAGTATCCTGACCAAAGGCTCGATCTGGCCACCCGCCGTTGCTAACGGTGCTCGAAAAAAGCGCTGTTATTCAGTCTATTCGTCGAAATCCCAGGATGACAGTCCATTAAGCACAACTCCAAACCTAGAAGGCAGTTTTTCCAAAATGGTTTCGGAGATTTTGGTATGTCGTGTCATAAAAATGGCCGGGTACCATAGAAGAGTCGCCCGTAAAAAACATTTGATTTTCGAAGTCACGAGGAACAAGGGCCAATCTTTTGAAAATGAGCTTATTTTAAAGCTACTGACTTCTGAAATATAGTTCTATTCTCAGGTGAGAGTAAATTCTACATCTTTCAAACCAAAGAAAATTTGTAGTATGGAAGAAAAGCATATATGCATGCAACAAACAAATTGAAAATGATGTTACACACGAATGAAGTGGCATAATATGTCACCAAGTAGAGTGGGAAACTTAACTTTTATTGAATCAATTATGAATCAAGGCGTCTATCTAAACATTTTGGAAATCAATTTAATAGTAAGAGTCGAAAAATAGTGCCTTAAAACGTGAATTTAGGTCCCAGCGGCACTAGGACCCAAAGCATACGGCACATAATAATGTCTTTATAATGCTTTCAATCTTATTAAGCATTTCTGGGTTCTTCTCGAAAGAAAGATGCGGAAGCACACAATTACTTCAAAAAATGATTATGAAGGAAATAGTGGTGAACTGGGAGACAATTACGACTGCAGAAACAATGAAACTTGTAAACTCGATGCCAAAATGTAGGGGGTACCCTACAAGTTATTGAAAAGGGTATAATGTCCATTATATGTAGATGAAAGTAAGGTAAGACTTTTGATAGAGTTTAACTTAAAATTAAATATAAAAAATATATTGAATTGTTAAACAATTCTGAAAAAAATATAATATTAAATAGAATAAAAATTGTAGTTATGTTTAAAAAATTTTTTATTATTTGTTAAAAATACATATAAATAGCTTAAAAATTTGCATTTAGAATATTATTTTAATTTTTTTTTTTTTTGTGTACGCAGATTTATGCTTTTGAGAGTACATATATGTATACTTTATCGGGTCTGCCACGCATCCTGCCTGTTACGCACATTTGCGCAAATTTAATATTCACTTTTTACCCATTTTCAATGGGTACAGGGTATAAAAATCTACATTTAAAATCAATAAAAAAAGGTAATATAGATTGAATTTATTGGTCCATCATTTGTTGCTTGAATTGGTAAAGGATTTTTGTGATGTTAAGATCATCACATTCTTTCGCCGACCTTTACATAAATCCAATGGCTTTAGTCGCTTTATTCATTGCCTAGCAAATATAGCAATGTATTTCAGGGATTGCAACTATTATAATATTTATCTGGAAAAAAGTCACGAATGAATTATTATTGTCAAATTTTTAATTTAAAAATTGCTTTTAATTCTTAAAGTTAATTTTAAGAATATCAAAACGCATTTATATAGATTTTACATACATACATGCATTGATACATATGTACTAGTACTGATAGAAAGATGCAGTATGTCGCATGTGTGCGACTGTAGTTATCTTTACGTATTAATTAATTGTATTTATATTATTTTCAGATATCGTGCATCCACCCATTACCGCCCAGAATTACAACCCACGGAACGCGCACACAAATTAACTATTTTTCTTCACCATGTGGCAAATCTTGTCTACGCCGTTGTACAGGAACAATATACAGACCCGCGCATCCTTGCCTTTTGGATGGCCAATAGCTCGGAGCTTTTGCATTTTCTGAAATCAGACCGTCACATTAGCGCCTTTAGTGTGCAGGGACAGGAAGTGCTCGCCGAAGCAGTGCAAATGGCATTCCGTAATCTGGTCAACTGTTTTCGATTGGAATTATCACAGACTCTAAATCAATTTCTCTCCGAGACAATAGATCACGACTCGGCAGCAGGTCTGGTTCTCACCGTCTTGGGTTCTGCAATGGCCCTGTTGCGACGTTGTCGTGTAAATGCCGCACTAACAATACAATTATTCTCGCAACTCTTTCACTATATAAATGTCACATGTTTTAATACGGTGAGCGGAGGAATCAGGTTCTATAATAGATTACCTAATCTACACATTTATTACCTAATTTCCATTATAAATAAATTTTTTAATATCTCAGTTTGTGGCTAATTCACATATGTGCACAATCGAATGGGGCAAAGTGATGACAGAGCGATTGCAGCTGTTAGAACTGTGGGCTGAACGTCAAGGCTTGGAACTGGCCGCGGATTGTCACTTGGCTAAGATCAATCAATGTGCACAGTTTTTACAGGCCCCTAAATCTTCAGTTGAGGAAATCCAACAATTGGCTTGTTCCTGTTTTCGTCTCAATTCCCTGCAAATGAATGCATTGTTGCAGCAGGAGAAGATTCCCCGTAATCTTATCGATACGGCCATTCGAATGGCCGAATCGGTGGCTGATGAATTAACACGTGCAGATGGCCGAGAGGTACGGTTAGAGGAATCACCCGAGCTCCATCTTTCACTTCTGCTACCCGACGATGGCTTTAGCTGTGATGTTGTGCGTGGCATTCCCACTGGCTTAGTGGACTTCTTGAATCCCTTCCAACAGCAGAGCATGTGCCGTTTAGCCGCTCAGCCTACATCAATCGGATTGTGGACCGTTTACATGCATCAATTCAATGTGAGTCTTCTAACTTGAATAATATATCCGGATAAAGAGATAAATGGTTCACTAAAATGCTAAAACATTTCAAACATATTAATATTCCCTTTTTTCATCTACAGGCACGCAGTTCTAGCACCATGTCCAATAAGTTACCCCAGCCGGAAGTCCAGATCATCAAGTTGCATAAGAACAGTAATGGCATGGGTCTGTCTATTGTGGCCGCTAAAGGCGCCGGTCAGGAACGTCTAGGCATTTACATCAAAAGTGTTGTACCAGGGGGAGCAGCAGATGCAGATGGTCGACTACAAGCTGGCGATCAACTTTTGCGAGTCGATGGACAAAGCCTAATAGGAATTACTCAGGAACGGTTAGCTGAACCTGAGAATTTGCAATAACTTTATAATTTATAACGATTTTATTGATGAATGTTTGTATTTTAGTGCCGCTGATTTTTTGGTACGCACTGGCCCTGTTGTCAGTTTAGAAGTGGCCAAACAGGGTGCCATATATCATGGACTGGCGACGTTGTTGCAACAGCCCAGTCCTGTAACACAGCGTGGTGAGTAGTTATTAACCTGTCAGTCTCTTCACTTAACCAGATAGACTTAGATGGTTATGGTAATAAACAAAACCCTTTATAAGCATTCAATAATATAGAAATACAAAATTTGTGTATGCTAATACATAATTACTGAACTCTCACTTTAAACAATCTCTGAACCCTCTCCTTAATATACTTTCGCTATATTTCTTTGTCTCTGATCATGCCGCAATTTGTATTGCTTGAAATAGACAACAAGTATCTACAGCAACTGCAAGCACAGCAACAACGCCGACACTCATTGTATGAACAACAGGCAAGACATTACAAGAATTCCATATCAGATGACAGTCTCAATCGTAGTCGTCGCGAATCTTTTGCATGCATGCATGCGTCTCCACCAGTTCGTCGTTTAAGTGCTTCCTGTTTACAGGAGGAGCTCTGTGCGTTGGGGCATCAGTTGCATATAGATCCACGCTACAGGGATACTCGACCGATAGCTCGTTCAGCAAGTAGCCTCTTTTTGTCGAATGAGTCAACATCGGGCTTTTATCAGAAGACTGTTTCTCAACATTTTAGTCCGATGCGTCCTTTGCGTCGTTCGTCGCCACCATCAATTTACATAGAGGAGTATCGAGACGAGCAGTTACAAACTAAGCCACAACCGCAGGAAACAATAAATTCGCAAAAAACCTTTCTTGAACATTCTATCTGCCTCAGTGATGTACATCAGCCGCTTAATGAGGACAGTATTGCATCCGTAGCAGATTTGGGTGTTATTCCTTTTATCGATGATGAAGATGAGCAACAGGATTCTCACGAGCAACAAAACCAACGTCAATGCTTAGGATTCAGTAATTATAATTTTCCAGAATCCAAACAAAGGCGTAATCCTGCTGTTGCTTATCGAAAAACAGTTAGCTTCGACTTGGCGAAGTATTCGAGTGCTGGTCCAAACATTGATCGGAAGTATCATACACACGATGCCATTAGTAAACTTGCGACTAACAATTCATCAACCGAATCTCTGATGGAAGAGCAACAACAATATGCATTCGAGCGTAGGCCGTTAATGCAAAAAATACGTCGAGAGTTAAATACGAAACGTGCTACCAATTGCTCAGCTGTTGATTACAGCTCTGGTGGGTCAGGATCAAACAGTCAGCTATCCTCCAATGAGTCTATTGATCGTCTGCCGTTAGTACAACGACAACATCAGCTGCCATACAACATCCACCACCTTGTCAACGGCGACTAATGCACAGCGTTCGCATAAAAGGTTTAGGGTTAATTCAACAGCAGCTACAACGACAAATATCTGCCAACGCCACTCCCACTAATCACAATTCAAGTTCCTAACGACAGTTCTCGTGCTTATCCCCATACATCAATTGTAAATAAAGGCAATCAATATTGCGCCAGCACAACTTTTAATATAAACACCACCGAAATGTCAACCAAAAACAGCAGGAACGATAGCATTACTCATCGAGCCTCCAGCCATACGAATCTCAGTCCTAATTTCCTGTTACCTTTTGGTCAGGGCAAAGTTCGTGAGATGACAGCCTATTTTAATACACAAAATGATTTTGCATCTAATGAAACTAAATCAAAGTCTACATCAGCGCTGACCGCTGAATGTGGAAAACTAACGCCCAATGAAACGAGCGATATAATTAATCAGTTAAAAGAATGGAGTCTCTTTGGCAGTACAGGTAAGGATTTTAATGTCCAGTTGCCGCTTCAAAAACAGCAGCAACAACAGAAGCCGTCCTATTCGCAAGTCAATTGCGATTCCCCACTTTGTGAACATTGCCGTTGGAGCGACAAATACAATGAAACCGCCAGTAGCAGCATTAGTACTTCCACTTTCATGTGTTATGATAATTGCCAGGAGTCTCATACACAATCCTTATCGCTAACACATCAACCTGCTTGTCGCCACATGGTCATTTGCGATAATCGCCAAGCACATAGCGTGCGACAACTTAAACGCAACAGACAGCAGAAACAGAATCAACTTAATCAGCTACAACTGAAAGAACGACAAGAAAAACATCATCTGTTCAAAATACCTGCACTAACTCCTTCATTAGCCATCACCAGAGTTAGCAACAATTATGATTATCTTGATCGCGGCAGAAATGAAAATGATTCATGCTCCTCCGATTATTTCTACTGTGCCACGTATAAAATGCCAATCATAAATATACGGGTCAGTGAAGAAAAAAATGACGAAGAAGTTAATCTCAAAGATGACAACGATGTTGTTTCTTTGGAAGAATGTCACCGTCAACGGTTGAACAGGACTAAAATCAACAATAACAACTTGGTAGACTTTCAATTACAATTCACAGAAATTATTTTCGTTCTAATTATACATAAATTGAATTTCTAATGTGTTCTTATTATGCTTCTACTCCTGCTTTTTTTTGTGTTTCGTTAGTTCTACGATTTTCAATATTTCTATTAAGTTAAACTTTGCAACTAAGAAAAAGATGAGTGATAGTAACCATAAAATATATATCATTAATACAAGTCATTAGCTATTATTGATCAATTCATACGTTTTAACAAAAAATAGTGTCCCAATTTGTAAATAAGAAACTACTCGTCTGATTCGAAGTTATATCATTTCTGCATGTATTAGAAAAAACATTTTTTACAAAAATTTAATTTTCAATCAATTGTTCTTATGGTAGCTATATAATTTAGTCATTCAATTTGGACCAAATTTATATGAGCTGTATAAATTCTGTAAGTTTCAGCCAGACAATATCTTAAGGAGCGTCACAAACTCCTGATCAAATATAATGAGGATATTTTTCAAGAGGATAAAACAATAAAAAATAAGGACTTATATATGGCTTATGGCCATAGGGTGTATGTATGCCAAGTTTCACGCTTTCTTATGAGTGTTACAAACATAATATAACTCTGCAAGGGTGTCAAAGTATAAGATATTAATAATTTCCCACTGCAATACGTTGATAATTCAGTAAATTATTGTAAAAATTAAATTAATTAATTAACTTCAATATAGAAGTTTCTTACATTTAAGATAGTTTTTTTTTATTTATTTACGTATATTTTATTGTGTCTCAACAAACTAATAACATTTTGTGCGTATAACATTAAAAATTACCTTGATAATACAAAAAAAATAATAGTAATTACATTTTGATTTTACCAACGTTTTTTCTCCTTCTTTCTCGAAATCGCCGATTAAATGTTAACCACTGGTGCACTCTGGATACTCTAAAAAAAAATATCAGGTAATCGCCGCATGTCCGAACGAGAATTAAGTCGAATGAGCGAATCGTCAAAATCATTGAGTGGTATCGGGGGCCAGCTTATTTCAAATAGACATACGAGTCACAGTCTGAACCAGCACCTGAATCTGAGCAATAACAACATTAACAATAGCCACGCTCTGAGTCACAACAGTAGTAGCAACAACAACAATAATAGCATATTAAGTTCCTTATCTGCACACCTACCAAATAGTAAATCGGTGCCTGCTCTGCATCATCACACGAGATCTGGTAACATGTGTAAGTCTATGAACTAATTATCATTGCTAAACTTCTCTCTCGTTTAAACACGGAATCATGCTCACGATCTATATTATCACTGTCTTTACTCAGCACTCGCTAACCCTAAGTCACGAAGTACGCATAGTTTGCATAACAATGCAGTAGGAAACCTTGTTGGCGCAGGAGGAGACGAAAATTGCATCGCAGAACAGACAAATGGTAGTCATAATCATCCAAATGCAAAAGGAACGAGCAACGAGCAGTGTTTCTATCAAAATCTAAGCGTGTATCGTGCTCAAACCCAAAGTCAGGAGATTTTAAGTGAAAGGTATATAAAACTTAAATATTTTTTGTTTTCCTCAGTCCTAAAAAAAACTTTTGGTAATAAATATTAAAAAATCACTTTCGTTAACCGCTCACAAAAGAAATGAAATCTGAATAATCATACATTGTAACAAATTATTGATATAAGATGTTTTCTGAAGTTTTATAAAAACAGTGTAACTCATGTTTCGACCAATCGTTTCTGTAGCCTATGTCTAATGCATTGAACATTACTAAAATAACAAAAATAATGTGCACTACAAAGTTTTGACTTGGAACCAATCGCTCTTGTGGCATCAAATACGATATAATAGATCGATCCAACTCATATGCGACGTTGGGCAATAAGATCCATCGTTGTTATTATTTGGGTTGAAATAAGCACTATAAATGAGAATTTCACTTTAGTGATTTTACATTTCTGAACGAATATTTATTTAAATTTTATTCAGAATTCATTTGCACGCTGGGCACGTTTCCATCTGTATCAGGAAACGTATCACAGAGCGAGGTGGGATGAAAGATGAGCATGAGATGAGAGCGTTGCACTTGAATTCGTTTTTTTATTATAACCTCGTTTTAACCTTACATTAGATTTATTAAGTTTAACCAGGAAATATTTTTATCCAACAAACGTAGAAGTTATAATATAGAAATATTTTTGATCAAAATCAACCGGTTACAAAAAAAGTTTAGTTTAAATTATTCTCTCGATTTTTAAAAATTTGAACTCGGCTATAACAGTAGCTTTCCCGATGTGGAAGCATAGCAGGAGAATGATTAACTTATAAAAAGCCAAATACCGTGAAACATGTAAAACAAAAATATCATTTATTTTGACTAAAATTATGAGAGTAACTCTGCACGCAGGTAGAACGTAATATGTAAAGCATTCATACAAAGAATAGCATCTTCTAATGATGCAAAATAAGAGTTGCTCTTATACATAAGCAACAGCTATTCATTAGTTTACTTAAAACTATAAGAATGGATGCAAAGTTCGTTGTAGAAAAAAATACATAATTTCAACACTGCTTCTCAACGCATATTATATAAATTTATTTTATTGTATTTATCAAAAATTCTACGATAATACAAACCAAACATACATCTAAATTTCTCATGTTTGGCCCGGCTTATTTTTAGTAAATACATCATCCTATTTTCTGTTGATGCTTTTCTTGCCACCCGGTTTTCCGCCATCGCTTTAACTTGGCCAACATTTTAACAGGAAGTAAAGTAAATCTTTAGCATATCTTGCACTTCTCGCACGATACACAATGAATTTCTCTTGCATTAAGTCCAATTACCATTTCTTACTTGATCATTTTGTTTATGCTTGCAAAATGTTAATGTCCGAATCTCTGATGACATATTCCAATTGAATTTGCTCTCAGCTATTGAAATATGCCTTCTCCTTTCACTTTCTTCCTACTGTCAAAGTTCACTTCAAATCCACTCAAATTGCCTTCGGTACGGACTAAAAGTTGCATGGCAAGTCTTTCATACAGCACATCGATTAATTTAATTGTTGAATTATGCCAAGTCAACTTCACAGTTCCGGGGGCATCAGATTATATCGAATTATTACCCGTTATTAGGATACGACTTTCCAAAAGCGATCTATCACAACATAAATGCGTCGTTACTCCGGAATCTACGCACCACACGCTCTTAGTCCAAAAAATATTTTGGACAGCATCTAAAATTTTTTTTTCAAATTTTTGTAACCTATGTCTAATTTGAAGAGAATTTGTTTATTTTGAAAACTAAATCACGTAAGTTTTAAACGAATGCTTCAAATGAAATGAAATACAATATCCATCCTATAATAATAATAATTTGACATTCCTATATTTAAACCCTATAAGTTTCAACTGTGCATCTTAATCAAGAAATAGAACAAACCCTACTTTCCAAAATTTGAAATAAACTCGATCTTCGTACGCTATACAGGAACCAACATACCTATCTCTTATAACTTACAAGTGTTCAAACAAACAGACGAACATGACCAAATCGATTAGGCTACTGTTCCCAAACAAGAATATATTTATTTTATGGGGTCTCCCACGCCTCCTTCTGCCTGTACCAGACCTGAGGCTAATATATCACAAAAGTAGCAAATAGATATATCTGGATATATCTAAAAGCTTACCGCTAGGGAGAACGAAAGTTGTTCGTCGTAAATCAGGCGAAGATAATACACCTAAGGACAAGCTAAAAATATCACGGGCCCAACGGGACATAGACGCAGTGCACTGAACAAAATCCGATTCAGTTATGCTACGTAAATCATTAAAGTTTCATACATTTTCACATATATAAAAATATGCTTTTAGACCGAATCACGAGTACTTTTGAATTGGGGGCCAAGTATTTATAAATATAAATATCGAATTATATTTACCTTTAAACGCAATTATGTATCTATTTAGACAGCATTTTCCTATACATAAAATAATCCTTACAAAATCGGGTTTCAATTTATACTATTAATTTATAATATGAGCAGAAAATATGACGATTTAAAAAAAAAAAACATGAGAAATTGTTAACTTAAATCAGTTGATGTAAAGCAAAATTGGTAATTATATATATAGATATGAAACATAGAATGGGTATCTAAACTTATACGAGTATGAAGATAATTTTATATACCTATAAATTACAGAAGAGTTAATTACCTAGGATTTGTTCGGAACAATATACGTTTTTTATTATAAAAATACGTTGTCACAACGTTAGTCCATATTTATCAATTATACAAAACGTTTATATACACGATTGTTCATTTTCGTACTCAAATTAGAGTAGAATAACTACAATTCGGAAAAAGTGTAAAATATTATGGCCACGACGAAATATACAATAAAAAACTTTTGTTGAACAAATCCTAGGTCATAACTCTTTGTATATAGTATTAGATATTTCATACTCGATAACAATACCATTATGTTTCATATCTATATATATAATTACCAATTTTGCTTTACATCAACTGATTTAAGTTAACAATTTCTCATGTTTTTTTTTTTTAAATCGTCATATTTTCTGCTCATATTATAAATTAATAGTATAAATTGAAACCCGATTTTGTAAGGATTATTTTATGTATAGGAAAATGCTGTCTAAATAGATACATAATTGCGTTTAAAGGTAAATATAATTCGATATTTATATTGCTAATATTAGGCATCGAGGGTGCCATAATTTGCTGCATGCGTAGTGTGTTCTGAAAGTTTTGTTGACTTTTAACACGACTGTTTAGAGATACCTGTTGTTCATGTTGCTGTCCACTAAGATTGCTGCTACTCTGCCCGAATTGCTGATGTTGAAGTGTATTGTGTTGTGATTGCTGATGGAGCTGTAGCTGTGCATTTTGCTGGCTATGGTAATAAGCCGAAGTGCGTCTACTGGGCAATTGGGTTTGGTATAATTGTTGTTGCTGTATTGGTATTACAGAGTGGGGCAAATTGTCAGTGTAATCAGCATTGGCGGACATTGTTGGTCTATAAATATTGAATTTAAAAATATTTCGATTTTAAATTCTGAAATGAATTAAAATTATGTATTATTTGCTACGACGCACTTTGAGTCCTTCCTATTAATTCGAAGCAAACTAATGAATAGTTGTTGCTTATGTGTAAGAGCAACTCTCTTATTTTACATCATTAGAAGATTATTTTCATAAAATAAATTTATATAATATGCGTTGAGAAGCAGTGTTGAAATTATGTATTTTTTTCTACAACGAACTTTGCATCCATTCTTATAGTTTTAAGTAAACTAATGAATAGCTGTTGCTTATGTATAAGAGCAACTCTTATTTTGCATCATTAGAAGATGCTATTCTTTGTATGAATGCTTTACATATTACGTTCTACCTGCGTGCAGAGTTACTCTCATAATTTTAGTCAAAATAAATGATATTTTTGTTTTACATGTTTCACGGTATTTGGCTTTTTATAAGTTAATCATTCTCCTGCTATGCTTCCACATCGGGAAAGCTACTGTTATAGCCGAGTTCAAATTTTTAAAAATCGAGAGAATAATTTAAACTAAACTTTTTTTGTAACCGGTTGATTTTGATCAAAAATATTTCTATATTATAACTTCTACGTTTGTTGGATAAAAATATTTCCTGGTTAAACTTAATAAATCTAATGTAAGGTTAAAACGAGGTTATAATAAAAAAACGAATTCAAGTGCAACGCTCTCATCTCATGCTCATCTTTCATCCCACCTCGCTCTGTGATACGTTTCCTGATACAGATGGAAACGTGCCCAGCGTGCAAATGAATTCTGAATAAAATTTAAATAAATATTCGTTCAGAAATGTAAAATCACTAAAGTGAAATTCTCATTTATAGTGCTTATTTCAACCCAAATAATAACAACGATGGATCTTATTGCCCAACGTCGCATATGAGTTGGATCGATCTATTATATCGTATTTGATGCCACAAGAGCGATTGGTTCCAAGTCAAAACTTTGTAGTGCACATTATTTTTGTTATTTTAGTAATGTTCAATGCATTAGACATAGGCTACAGAAACGATTGGTCGAAACATGAGTTACACTGTTTTTATAAAACTTCAGAAAACATCTTATATCAATAATTTGTTACAATGTATGATTATTCAGATTTCATTTCTTTTGTGAGCGGTTAACGAAAGTGATTTTTTAATATTTATTACCAAAAGTTTTTTTTAGGACTGAGGAAAACAAAAAATATTTAAGTTTTATATACCTTTCACTTAAAATCTCCTGACTTTGGGTTTGAGCACGATACACGCTTAGATTTTGATAGAAACACTGCTCGTTGCTCGTTCCTTTTGCATTTGGATGATTATGACTACCATTTGTCTGTTCTGCGATGCAATTTTCGTCTCCTCCTGCGCCAACAAGGTTTCCTACTGCATTGTTATGCAAACTATGCGTACTTCGTGACTTAGGGTTAGCGAGTGCTGAGTAAAGACAGTGATAATATAGATCGTGAGCATGATTCCGTGTTTAAACGAGAGAGAAGTTTAGCAATGATAATTAGTTCATAGACTTACACATGTTACCAGATCTCGTGTGATGATGCAGAGCAGGCACCGATTTACTATTTGGTAGGTGTGCAGATAAGGAACTTAATATGCTATTATTGTTGTTGTTGCTACTACTGTTGTGACTCAGAGCGTGGCTATTGTTAATGTTGTTATTGCTCAGATTCAGGTGCTGGTTCAGACTGTGACTCGTATGTCTATTTGAAATAAGCTGGCCCCCGATACCACTCAATGATTTTGACGATTCGCTCATTCGACTTAATTCTCGTTCGGACATGCGGCGATTACCTGATATTTTTTTTTAGAGTATCCAGAGTGCACCAGTGGTTAACATTTAATCGGCGATTTCGAGAAAGAAGGAGAAAAAACGTTGGTAAAATCAAAATGTAATTACTATTATTTTTTTTGTATTATCAAGGTAATTTTTAATGTTATACGCACAAAATGTTATTAGTTTGTTGAGACACAATAAAATATACGTAAATAAATAAAAAAAAACTATCTTAAATGTAAGAAACTTCTATATTGAAGTTAATTAATTAATTTAATTTTTACAATAATTTACTGAATTATCAACGTATTGCAGTGGGAAATTATTAATATCTTATACTTTGACACCCTTGCAGAGTTATATTATGTTTGTAACACTCATAAGAAAGCGTGAAACTTGGCATACATACACCCTATGGCCATAAGCCATATATAAGTCCTTATTTTTTATTGTTTTATCCTCTTGAAAAATATCCTCATTATATTTGATCAGGAGTTTGTGACGCTCCTTAAGATATTGTCTGGCTGAAACTTACAGAATTTATACAGCTCATATAAATTTGGTCCAAATTGAATGACTAAATTATATAGCTACCATAAGAACAATTGATTGAAAATTAAATTTTTGTAAAAAATGTTTTTTCTAATACATGCAGAAATGATATAACTTCGAATCAGACGAGTAGTTTCTTATTTACAAATTGGGACACTATTTTTTGTTAAAACGTATGAATTGATCAATAATAGCTAATGACTTGTATTAATGATATATATTTTATGGTTACTATCACTCATCTTTTTCTTAGTTGCAAAGTTTAACTTAATAGAAATATTGAAAATCGTAGAACTAACGAAACACAAAAAAAAGCAGGAGTAGAAGCATAATAAGAACACATTAGAAATTCAATTTATGTATAATTAGAACGAAAATAATTTCTGTGAATTGTAATTGAAAGTCTACCAAGTTGTTATTGTTGATTTTAGTCCTGTTCAACCGTTGACGGTGACATTCTTCCAAAGAAACAACATCGTTGTCATCTTTGAGATTAACTTCTTCGTCATTTTTTTCTTCACTGACCCGTATATTTATGATTGGCATTTTATACGTGGCACAGTAGAAATAATCGGAGGAGCATGAATCATTTTCATTTCTGCCGCGATCAAGATAATCATAATTGTTGCTAACTCTGGTGATGGCTAATGAAGGAGTTAGTGCAGGTATTTTGAACAGATGATGTTTTTCTTGTCGTTCTTTCAGTTGTAGCTGATTAAGTTGATTCTGTTTCTGCTGTCTGTTGCGTTTAAGTTGTCGCACGCTATGTGCTTGGCGATTATCGCAAATGACCATGTGGCGACAAGCAGGTTGATGTGTTAGCGATAAGGATTGTGTATGAGACTCCTGGCAATTATCATAACACATGAAAGTGGAAGTACTAATGCTGCTACTGGCGGTTTCATTGTATTTGTCGCTCCAACGGCAATGTTCACAAAGTGGGGAATCGCAATTGACTTGCGAATAGGACGGCTTCTGTTGTTGCTGCTGTTTTTGAAGCGGCAACTGGACATTAAAATCCTTACCTGTACTGCCAAAGAGACTCCATTCTTTTAACTGATTAATTATATCGCTCGTTTCATTGGGCGTTAGTTTTCCACATTCAGCGGTCAGCGCTGATGTAGACTTTGATTTAGTTTCATTAGATGCAAAATCATTTTGTGTATTAAAATAGGCTGTCATCTCACGAACTTTGCCCTGACCAAAAGGTAACAGGAAATTAGGACTGAGATTCGTATGGCTGGAGGCTCGATGAGTAATGCTATCGTTCCTGCTGTTTTTGGTTGACATTTCGGTGGTGTTTATATTAAAAGTTGTGCTGGCGCAATATTGATTGCCTTTATTTACAATTGATGTATGGGGATAAGCACGAGAACTGTCGTTAGGAACTTGAATTGTGATTAGTGGAGTGGCATTGGCAAATATTGTCGTTGTAGCTGCTGTTGAATTAACCCTAAACCTTTTATGCGAACGCTGTGCATTAAGTTGCCGTTGACAAGGTGGTGGATGTTGTATCGGCACCTGATGTTGTCGTTGTACTAACGGCAGACGATCAATAGACTCATTGGAGGATAGCTGACTGTTTGATCCTGACCCACCAGAGCTGTAATCAACAGCTGAGCAATTGGTAGCACGTTTTGTATTTAACTCTCGACGTATTTTTTGCATTAACGGCCTACGCTCGAATGCATATTGTTGTTGCTCTTCCATCAGAGATTCGGTTGATGAATTGTTAGTCGCAAGTTTACTAATGGCATCGTGTGTATGATACTTCCGATCAATGTTTGGACCAGCACTCGAATACTTCGCCAAGTCGAAGCTAACTGTTTTTCGATAAGCAACAGCAGGATTACGCCTTTGTTTGGATTCTGGAAAATTATAATTACTGAATCCTAAGCATTGACGTTGGTTTTGTTGCTCGTGAGAATCCTGTTGCTCATCTTCATCATCGATAAAAGGAATAACACCCAAATCTGCTACGGATGCAATACTGTCCTCATTAAGCGGCTGATGTACATCACTGAGGCAGATAGAATGTTCAAGAAAGGTTTTTTGCGAATTTATTGTTTCCTGCGGTTGTGGCTTAGTTTGTAACTGCTCGTCTCGATACTCCTCTATGTAAATTGATGGTGGCGACGAACGACGCAAAGGACGCATCGGACTAAAATGTTGAGAAACAGTCTTCTGATAAAAGCCCGATGTTGACTCATTCGACAAAAAGAGGCTACTTGCTGAACGAGCTATCGGTCGAGTATCCCTGTAGCGTGGATCTATATGCAACTGATGCCCCAACGCACAGAGCTCCTCCTGTAAACAGGAAGCACTTAAACGACGAACTGGTGGAGACGCATGCATGCATGCAAAAGATTCGCGACGACTACGATTGAGACTGTCATCTGATATGGAATTCTTGTAATGTCTTGCCTGTTGTTCATACAATGAGTGTCGGCGTTGTTGCTGTGCTTGCAGTTGCTGTAGATACTTGTTGTCTATTTCAAGCAATACAAATTGCGGCATGATCAGAGACAAAGAAATATAGCGAAAGTATATTAAGGAGAGGGTTCAGAGATTGTTTAAAGTGAGAGTTCAGTAATTATGTATTAGCATACACAAATTTTGTATTTCTATATTATTGAATGCTTATAAAGGGTTTTGTTTATTACCATAACCATCTAAGTCTATCTGGTTAAGTGAAGAGACTGACAGGTTAATAACTACTCACCACGCTGTGTTACAGGACTGGGCTGTTGCAACAACGTCGCCAGTCCATGATATATGGCACCCTGTTTGGCCACTTCTAAACTGACAACAGGGCCAGTGCGTACCAAAAAATCAGCGGCACTAAAATACAAACATTCATCAATAAAATCGTTATAAATTATAAAGTTATTGCAAATTCTCAGGTTCAGCTAACCGTTCCTGAGTAATTCCTATTAGGCTTTGTCCATCGACTCGCAAAAGTTGATCGCCAGCTTGTAGTCGACCATCTGCATCTGCTGCTCCCCCTGGTACAACACTTTTGATGTAAATGCCTAGACGTTCCTGACCGGCGCCTTTAGCGGCCACAATAGACAGACCCATGCCATTACTGTTCTTATGCAACTTGATGATCTGGACTTCCGGCTGGGGTAACTTATTGGACATGGTGCTAGAACTGCGTGCCTGTAGATGAAAAAAGGGAATATTAATATGTTTGAAATGTTTTAGCATTTTAGTGAACCATTTATCTCTTTATCCGGATATATTATTCAAGTTAGAAGACTCACATTGAATTGATGCATGTAAACGGTCCACAATCCGATTGATGTAGGCTGAGCGGCTAAACGGCACATGCTCTGCTGTTGGAAGGGATTCAAGAAGTCCACTAAGCCAGTGGGAATGCCACGCACAACATCACAGCTAAAGCCATCGTCGGGTAGCAGAAGTGAAAGATGGAGCTCGGGTGATTCCTCTAACCGTACCTCTCGGCCATCTGCACGTGTTAATTCATCAGCCACCGATTCGGCCATTCGAATGGCCGTATCGATAAGATTACGGGGAATCTTCTCCTGCTGCAACAATGCATTCATTTGCAGGGAATTGAGACGAAAACAGGAACAAGCCAATTGTTGGATTTCCTCAACTGAAGATTTAGGGGCCTGTAAAAACTGTGCACATTGATTGATCTTAGCCAAGTGACAATCCGCGGCCAGTTCCAAGCCTTGACGTTCAGCCCACAGTTCTAACAGCTGCAATCGCTCTGTCATCACTTTGCCCCATTCGATTGTGCACATATGTGAATTAGCCACAAACTGAGATATTAAAAAATTTATTTATAATGGAAATTAGGTAATAAATGTGTAGATTAGGTAATCTATTATAGAACCTGATTCCTCCGCTCACCGTATTAAAACATGTGACATTTATATAGTGAAAGAGTTGCGAGAATAATTGTATTGTTAGTGCGGCATTTACACGACAACGTCGCAACAGGGCCATTGCAGAACCCAAGACGGTGAGAACCAGACCTGCTGCCGAGTCGTGATCTATTGTCTCGGAGAGAAATTGATTTAGAGTCTGTGATAATTCCAATCGAAAACAGTTGACCAGATTACGGAATGCCATTTGCACTGCTTCGGCGAGCACTTCCTGTCCCTGCACACTAAAGGCGCTAATGTGACGGTCTGATTTCAGAAAATGCAAAAGCTCCGAGCTATTGGCCATCCAAAAGGCAAGGATGCGCGGGTCTGTATATTGTTCCTGTACAACGGCGTAGACAAGATTTGCCACATGGTGAAGAAAAATAGTTAATTTGTGTGCGCGTTCCGTGGGTTGTAATTCTGGGCGGTAATGGGTGGATGCACGATATCTGAAAATAATATAAATACAATTAATTAATACGTAAAGATAACTACAGTCGCACACATGCGACATACTGCATCTTTCTATCAGTACTAGTACATATGTATCAATGCATGTATGTATGTAAAATCTATATAAATGCGTTTTGATATTCTTAAAATTAACTTTAAGAATTAAAAGCAATTTTTAAATTAAAAATTTGACAATAATAATTCATTCGTGACTTTTTTCCAGATAAATATTATAATAGTTGCAATCCCTGAAATACATTGCTATATTTGCTAGGCAATGAATAAAGCGACTAAAGCCATTGGATTTATGTAAAGGTCGGCGAAAGAATGTGATGATCTTAACATCACAAAAATCCTTTACCAATTCAAGCAACAAATGATGGACCAATAAATTCAATCTATATTACCTTTTTTTATTGATTTTAAATGTAGATTTTTATACCCTGTACCCATTGAAAATGGGTAAAAAGTGAATATTAAATTTGCGCAAATGTGCGTAACAGGCAGGATGCGTGGCAGACCCGATAAAGTATACATATATGTACTCTCAAAAGCATAAATCTGCGTACACAAAAAAAAAAAAAATTAAAATAATATTCTAAATGCAAATTTTTAAGCTATTTATATGTATTTTTAAAAAATAATAAAAAATTTTTTAAACATAACTAAATTTTTATTCTCTTTAATATTATATTTTTTTCAGAATTGTTTAACAATTCAATATATTTTTTATATTTAATTTTAAGTTAAACTCTACAAAAATATGTACACGCAAAAGTCTGCGTACCTTCTTACTTTTATCTACATATAATGGACATTATACCCTTTTCAATAACTTGTAGGGTACCCCCTACATTTTGGCATCGAGTTTACAAGTTTCATTGTTTCTGCAGTCGTAATTGTCTCCCAGTTCACCACTATTTCCTTCATAATCATTTTTTGAAGTAATTGTGTGCTTCCGCATCTTTCTTTCGAGAAGAACCCAGAAATGCTTAATAAGATTGAAAGCATTATAAAGACATTATTATGTGCCGTATGCTTTGGGTCCTAGTGCCGCTGGGACCTAAATTCACGTTTTAAGGCACTATTTTTCGACTCTTACTATTAAATTGATTTCCAAAATGTTTAGATAGACGCCTTGATTCATAATTGATTCAATAAAAGTTAAGTTTCCCACTCTACTTGGTGACATATTATGCCACTTCATTCGTGTGTAACATCATTTTCAATTTGTTTGTTGCATGCATATATGCTTTTCTTCCATACTACAAATTTTCTTTGGTTTGAAAGATGTAGAATTTACTCTCACCTGAGAATAGAACTATATTTCAGAAGTCAGTAGCTTTAAAATAAGCTCATTTTCAAAAGATTGGCCCTTGTTCCTCGTGACTTCGAAAATCAAATGTTTTTTACGGGCGACTCTTCTATGGTACCCGGCCATTTTTATGACACGACATACCAAAATCTCCGAAACCATTTTGGAAAAACTGCCTTCTAGGTTTGGAGTTGTGCTTAATGGACTGTCATCCTGGGATTTCGACGAATAGACTGAATAACAGCGCTTTTTTCGAGCACCGTTAGCAACGGCGGGTGGCCAGATCGAGCCTTTGGTCAGGATACTGCCTGTAAAATTATAGTAATTTATTATTTTTTGGATGGAGGAGTAAGCTCCACTAATTTCTGTTCCTTTCTTTACAATGCTGGAACTCTTTATAATGTGATGCAAAAATTAAGATCTAGTTGCCTAGACAACGTAATTATCATGAATGTAAAGTCTGATTATAATCGCACAGTCTTCCGTTCCACCCAACTTAAAATAACTGTACGCAGACTTTTTCGTGTACATATTTTTGTGGAATTTAACTTAAAATTAAATATAAAATATATTGATTATATTGTTAAACAATTCTGAAAAATATGTTATTAAAGAGAATAAAATGTTGTTATGTTAAGAAAAAAATTAGTTAAAAGTATGTAAATGTTTTTTTTTTTTTTTTTGGGTATACGCAGATTTGTGCTGCCGTGTATATTTGGTCAGTATGAGTAAGCGAGGCGAATGCGAGCGAATGCCTAGCGCTTGCAGTTTCATCAAAATGTAGAAAAGGGTGCACACGAATGTAGCATTCCTTACATGTTTTTTTATTGCTTTTTATAATTTTTTCACTGATTTCGATTTGGATTACAATTTTAATCTTACAATTTTAATAAATAATTATTAAATAATTAATGAATGTAAATATAAATTAAGACTATTAAGTAACTTTTTCTGTCAACTGCTCTTAATTGGCATTAAATAAATAAATGCAATTTGTATGGTTATGGTGTTTAAAAGACATTGCACATTGTACAAACTTAAATTTTTTAGCGGTTGAAATTTATTGAATTTTCAATGAAAACAAATAAAAAAAAAGTTAAAAAAAAATAACAAAAAATTATATAAAAAATTCGGTCTGCCAAAGTGGTATTGGCAATACACATTATATTTTTTTTTTAAATGTTAGTTTAGTTGCATTAACGCATTTTCAAAAACGGTGTAATTTTTTTTAATTTTTTCCTTTCCTTTTAAAATTTGTAAGCTAAGTCCCCTTTTCTTATGATTGCAAAAGTATGCCACCTTTAATAAGAAAATACATCTACAATGACAGTTTTCAATTTGCATTGCGAAAAAAAACAATTTATTTTAAGCTCGGGGAATAAAACTTCTGATTGCTTTAAAACTGAAAAAATATTGTGTATGTTGAGCGTACCTGGCACATAGGTATAGTGAATAAACTGGTGCTAGCTTAAAGTTGGGTACATTCACATCTAGTTTGCACTGATGATATGACGCAAGAACAGCTCTTGATTCGTCTCTGGAAACTCTAACACGGCAGGCAGAATAGGTTCCTGTCCTTGATTCTCTCCAGTTCCGTTTCCTGGGTCATTTGAGAGACCACCTGGCAACTTTGGTGACCTGAGATAAAGTGTTATGTTGAACATGAAAATTTTTTTATTTATTAGTTGAGCGGATATGGATTTCAAGCTATGAAAGGAACGCAAAACACAAAGCGATAAACAAAAGCATATCAAGTCCACCCTATGCAAATTTAAACATACAAATTTTAATCTTAAAAAAAAAAACGGAAAACACAATACATAAATGCAAAAAATACTCTTGTGAATAAGATGTGTGTGTATGAAAGAGTGTGTACTAGTATATTTGAGTGTTAATTGGCGTATACACATACTAGATGTGTGTCGGAATTGAATAGTGAAGTTAAAAACTTTCTTTTTTCAATTTGCTGCATTGAGAAATAGTTAATTAATTTTTATAAAAGTTGCTTCTGCAATAGGTCATTGAAAATAATGTACGCTCTGCTTACCTCTCCTGACTGTTTGAACCTCCAGATTTTATGCTCGTTATAGATTTTATTTCGTTCTCCAGATTACCTTCGAGACTCTGACCATCATAGGGAGTTAAAGACGTCAATTGCTGCTGCTGCTGGCCATCTTGTATCGAAAGCGAAGCTTGCATTTCCTCTAAATTGTTGTTATGTTCATGCTGTTCTTGATCGCTTCTGTGTATCTGAATGTTGAAAATGTATACAAATTGGATCTTCATTATTTTAATTTTTCACTTTTTATTCAAAAAATGACTAACCGTACTAAGCGCACCATCTTCATCGTTCCAAGATTCCGGTGACGTTGGTGAACGGCTAAGAGTTCCGGTAGTTTTTTTTTGTTATTGTTGTATGTATGAATTGTTTTACAAATTTGTGTTTGTGTGTATAAATTTAAAAGTGTGTAAGCCAATGAAACATAAATATTGTGCACACAAAAAAAAAGAAAGAAAATACAATCCGGAAAAGATAAGTTATTCTCGGCATGCCGACAATTTCACTCCTTTGTAATTTTTAAACAAAAACTTGTTCTTCAGACACAATATTCACTAGTAATTAATATTTTCATGGGTATAAAAACAAACAAAACTTAAATAATATAAATAAAATTAAATATAAGAAAACAAATTGTATAATACCCCTCACCCAAACTTTCATATTGATTTTGACTACGTATACCCAATAAAATAATCTCACACACTTGAGCCTCTGCAGTCATAGCCAACTCTCAACCTATAATTGTACTATTTTAAGTTAGCATCAAATAAATAAAAAATAAAATACCCAAACATATATATAGCAGGCAAAGTTTATGTTACACTACATGCATATGAAACGGTTAAAAAAATGCCAACGGTGACAAGTTGCGTAGGTACATAATCACATTTTGTAAAGGAATCAAGGTATCACATTACCAATCAATATAATTTGTTTAGCATATTACAAAAAGTAGTTTATAACAAAACATTGAAGGCATAACACCTTGGGTGAGCCCAATTACATAAAAAGTGATTTAAAATGATATAATTATATCATTTAAATTATTGCAACGAAATTTTCCTGTCGATGCTATGAAAATCATCATTGAAACTTATAATTTCAATTGGTGTTATTTATGCCGCTAAAGCTTGAAATCGGATGTCCAAAAATAATTTTGTGCATATCTAAATTAATATACCCTTGAAATAGTATCATAATATTAGGCATGTGACTTTTTTTTAACTCGGGGTGAAAAAATGCAATTCATTTTAGAAAACATAGCAAATGTTCACTTCTTTTTATTCATGCGTAAATAGTTTAATATCCACTGCAAGGCAATTAATTAAATTAAACGGCTACAAATAAGTTCACAGACAATACACAGACATTTATAAATACTAGTAGTTTTACAAGTACAAGTAGTTGAATTTAGTAAAAGTAAAATTTTATTACCTTTCGTAGAGAAATGCTGAATCCAATTGTGATTGCGACAAAGCCAAATTGTAGCGCCCATCCGTAGGTGAATCCAGAAATCGATATGACGCAACACGTCCGAACATCACAACCGAACCGTTCTGTAAAAATTTAATTCAATAAAATCACTTATTGTATTCTCTTAATCTACACCGCAGACTATTCAGGAACGAGTGGAAATACAGCGGAAAATGGTGAGGTAATGTCGAGATTAGAATAATTCCTTGGGGAAAAATGTGGGGCGTTGCACAATTTCAAATACGCCCATGTTTTTGAACTTTAACTAATTGTCATTTACTCTATTCGATACTGAAATTAATATACGGCTTGTATATATGTATATTATAACATATAAAGAAAGCAAAAGTAGCACGTATATGACAGTAAGGTACCTTGTGTCAACATTGTTAAATTTAATAAATTAAGCATGTATTTGAAAATACTGAATAGCTAACATTAGCTATTATTTGCCTCTATACATACAGTATGTCATGAAACACTTTTCACATTGAAAAATAAAATAATTTTTGGACTTTGCATGCGAAAAAAACCACCTGTTCAATTTAGTAAATTTTTTTATTGCAAAACTTTTAAGTAATATAGTCTTAATTAATATTAAAAATAACAATCACATTTTTGACACAGTCAATAAACTCTTTTCACATCGCATTTTTTCTATTCTGTGCTGCTCTTTCAGGCAAGAGGTTGACTTTTGAAATAGTCCAACTGATTTTTTACAATCACAAGATGGGAAAATCGGTTGCAGAATTAGCCGAAATGTTTTCCGTCGCACGAAGAACAATATACATATAACGTTTTAAATCGGACGAAAAATGAAGGCAAGCTCTAAGCACAGAGTTGAGGTGGACGAAAGACAAAGAAGATAAGTAAGTATATATATAGAAAGTAAATACTTATTTTTTCGTTACAAATTGTTTGTTTTGTAACTTTGTCTTTCAATATATCTTTGCCTTTAGATATGTTAGATATTGATGCTACTTATAATTGTTTTTATTTTAATACATTTACACTTGTGCTTGTTTAATATTAATAAGCAAATAAATAAAATATTAACAAACATTTTTATACTTGGTGCCCATTGGGTACCAAGAGTATATTGACTTTGTGACAGCAGCAAATTTAATGTAACACCCATAAGAAGGCGTGGCCGACTCCATAAAGTATATACATATATTCTGACTCAAGATCAATAGCCGAGTCGATTGGAGCATGTCCGTCTGTCTGTCTGTACGTCCGTATGAACACACACATCTCGGAGACTATAAGCGCATTTTTTGCAAAGTGCTTGTATTAGTTGCAGGCAGATCAAGTTTATTTTGGATTTTTGCCACGCCCCCCACAAACCGATGAAAACCATTTTAAACACACTTCTGTGCTCATACCCAGCCAAGCTACTTGACTGAATTTTGGTGCAAGAATATGTTTGCCTGACCGATGTGTGAAAATTTGGTACAGATCGGATAATTAACATTGAAGTTATACACATTCCAAATTCCAAAATTTAAGAGGCGTCTCTATAGCGTACGCTTGCTTGCTGTTCTCACCCCACGCACGGCAACATTAACTTAGTGTTTTTTTTCATTTTCACACTTGTACAGAGTATGGCTTAGTGGTTAGAGGGTTAAACTTGCGTGCTAGTGATCTGCGGTTCGATTCTCGAGGCGAATTTTTTTTTTTTTTTTTTATATCACAATATAAGTCAATACAATAAAATTTATAATTCTTAATTATTTGACGAAAATGTATTAATGTTAATAAATATATATATGTTGGAATTAACTTAAAAATAGCGAGTGCGTAGCAAGAGAAAGAAATATATAATTTATAAATTTATATAGTAAAATTAACTTAAAATTGGCGAGTGCGAAGCACGAGCTAAATAAATATATAAACATAAATATATAAATGTAAATATAAATATATAATATGTCTTTGGGCACCGAGTATTATATAGTCGAGCATACTCGGCTATAGCTTTCTTACTTGTTTTTTTTTTTTTAAATTAACTGTAAAAAACCAACGATTTTGAATCTTTTTGGGTTTAGAGACTAAATAGGTTAGCAAATATTAAGAAAATCATTTTAGTAATTTGACGATCTGTCTCAGACAAAATAAATAATTTTGCTATCCTACCTACCTTCGCAATTACTAACTATTGTATTATTTCTATGCACTTGTTTTGTTAACTATTTCTTGTGACCTATAATTATTTTTATTATTTAATATTAGTTTCTAGATGCCATGTCATTGCAGGCATAAACGAAAATCATATAACATAGTGATCCCATGGGACATATTAATAAATTCTTGCAAAGGCTATAAAAGTGTTTACTCACATGCAAAATGGTTGGTTGGCTAATATGGTGGCCATTGACGAAAGTTAAAGCGTCTGTATGCAACGGAGTGACTGTACAGACACCTTCAAGCAATGATATAAGACAATGTCTTGGCTGAATGGAAGGTCCAAACAATTGCAAGCAATTGGTATTGGCCGAACCAACTTCGACAGGATCGCTGCTCAGTTTAACGCGGCGGCCGCCGTCCCCACTATGAGTTACCTCCACTAAAACGGGACCTTCACGTTCACCGGATATGTGATTCAAACCATTTGCTGTTCCCAATGGTTTTTTCTTACGCCGACGTGGTTGCGAATCCGACGGACGGCGTCTCACATGAAACATTATGGAACCTGCAAAATAGATCAATAAAGAGTAAGAGCAAGTGATAAACTTTAAAGACTATGATTTTGGAAATTATAAGAGCCACTTTTTCTTTTTTTTTTTGAAAAATGCTTGTTAGTTTTGAATTTTTGCCACGCCACCTACCCTTTTCAGAAATCAAAAAATAAATGCAGTACAAGTATAAATGTGAAAATATGAAAATATAAAAAGGATTTGTGAAAACTTGATTCAGACCGGATTATAAATTTGCAAGTTATGCAACTTTTAATATTTGTAAGGTTGAAGGTGTATTGATTCGGCCGAAAATAAAGTTTTTATATGAAAAGTTTTCTTCTAAGACTGCAATAATGCTGCATAAAATCTCAGATTATTTAAATTTTAAATTAAGTTATTCAAAGGGCGTAATCGCCGTTTATTCTTGACCAACAAAACATATGTATATATTCTTTATGGAACCTACCAAACATCCTTCACATTATACCACACAGCCCGTCCACATTAACATTTTCAATTTTGAGGTAGGTGGAGTCTGAGCTAGCACTCAACTTAAGGTACATTTAAACCATCAAACACAAATTATATTTTCTAAGCGATATATGTTTGAAGATTAAAAATGTCCACATACTTAAAGGGAGTCATTCTGCCTTTTGTATACCTTTGCATAAGCTTATTATACCGTATTTCACTGATTTTCATTGATCGCAAAGTATAAAACAAGTAAAACAGAAAGACTTAAAGAAAATTAAACACTTAAATTAAAATTAGGCATTCACAAAGTTGCTATATCGGACGTCGGTTAACCACAATACAATTTTAACTGACAACTTTGGTAGTCAGAAACAATGAGTACCGAGCATTCAGTTTCTATGAACTGTTAGCTAAAACATAGAATGTTTGTGCAACTACGAAAGCTAACAATGTCACTGGCTGACAGTTTTACTGACTGACTCACTACTAAACTGCCAGATTCATTTTCAGAATGAATAGACAAACGAATGAATAAAACATTGATTATACTGCGCTTGTGTTGGTGTGTTTTTTGTGTATACAAAATATGCTAGTTAATCAGTTATTAAATTGGTCCTCTTTTGATGCGAAAGTGTTTAAAAAACCCACGCACAGGCAGTAAGCCCATCATAATAAGAGCTGTATTTCTAGGGAGCGGTCAAGGTTGGATTGTAAATAATATGGTTTCTCAGAGCTTTCAACTAAAAGCTCTGTTGCTTTCTTGAAACTTTTCAAAATAATATTCATTTTGACCGACAGCTAAAAATGAGATAATATTCATTTTGAACATTTGAGCTTGAAATTCACATGGGATTACGTGGGAGTCCATGTCTGCAAAAGACTACAATAATATAATAAATACCTATAATAATATTTAGTACAGCGTGTTCTCAGCTTTTGCTGTAATTTTTAAAAAAAAATTTTTAAGAAAAACAAGAACGCAAGGTTTTCTTCGGCAGAACGAAAATATTATCCTCCCTTGGAGTCTTAGAAGAAAACTTTGTATTCAAAAACTGAATTTGGATTTGGACCAAATTTAATGTAATGCAATTTTTCAGTTTATGTTTAAAAGTTTAAAGCAAAAAAAAACTACTTTCGGGTATAAAAAATACTGTTTTATCATTTAATTGTAAATTTGCAAACTAGTTTTATTTTCGCTAAAATTTTAAATATTATCTAAACAATTCTTATAAAAACAATGCAGATAGCAAAGAGAAAATTTCAAAGCAACAAAGTTCAAAATAAAATTAAAGAAATAACAAAAACCCATGAGTTCAATCAAAAATGTTAAATAAATGCACTTGCAGATAAAATTATGAAAAACTTCTAAAAATCGTAATCTAAACAAACAAGATTATATATTTAAATATAATTTAGATATGTATTCAAAACAACCATTAACCCTAAAATTATTTTCTAAAAACAAGTCATAAAAAAGCTACATTTTTATGGAAGCTATATGATACAGTGGTCTGATGCGTCGAGTTCCGACTTACATATGGCCGATAGTAAGTAACATAGTGTATATAGTGACAAGTTTTATTAAGTACAATTATGTTGCAACAGACAGGCATGTAGATTTCGAATCCGCTGTCGATGTTGATCAAGAATATATACTTTGTGGGGTCTACCATGCTTATTCATGGGCGTTAAAAATTTCTGGATAAAATTAATACACCCCGTAGAGCTCACAGTTTTTTTCAACCTGTGCCTTACAATAACTCTGAAGCTATATATTTGTTATTTTATATATTTGAAATGCGGATAAATACAAAATGTATGTACGAAATACAAGTAAAAAAGAGCTACAGTCGAGCGCTATATTATACCAGGTATCCAAGAAAATTGAAACTTTAATTTTTATTATCCGATCTCGACCTAATTTGTACTGCATTAGTTCATGTTCAAATTGTGGCTGTAGTGCACCTGTTTTATATGGGTATGATCGATTTCTGCAGGTGTGGCAAAAATGCAAAACAAAACCCCAGTTTGTTTTCATTTTTTTATTGACAGATTAACAAGAAAACAAGTAGGGAAAGCAACAGTCGCGTTCACCCGACACTAAAATACCCTGTACCCTTGGGTATAAAATATAACTTGTGTATACGTATGTTTACATATATGGTACATATATGAGAGCATTGCGTTGATAGCTGGCGCTCTCTATCGACAAACTAATTTTACTGTGAAAATTGTTTAATAATTTCTTTGTTTCTCAATCATTCGATACAATTTTTTCAGGACTGTTTTATATTGATGCTTAGAAGTCCCGTTTAAGATCTCTAGTGTACATGAGCCAACATTCCAAATTTGGTATCTCTAGCTCTTATACTTTAGAAGTTGTTTGCGCTCAAACAGATAGACAGTCATGACCATATCGCTAAGCAACTCAAACTCCTACAAACACCATAACCAATCAGCGAACAAACTTTTGTTCATGAAAGACTACAGCGACCTTAAAGACTAAACGAGCAGTGAGATAAAATAGATAATACATTTTTTTTTAGTTTAAATTGCCATTAATCTTTAAAATAAGTGCTTCAAATTGTGCCTTCATACAAGATTCACTCATTAAAAGTTTCTGTGTGAAATAATCTCTTTATATCCTCCCCCTCTCCGAAAGGACATACAAATAAATTATATAAACGACTCCCTGTAAAGTAAGGGAGTCTTATTCCAAAAATTCCGAACGCTAGTAGCAAGACCAGCGGACGAGGCTTTAATCTGGCAGTTTCCAGTGAGTCAGTCAGTAAAACTGTCAGCCAGTGACATTGTTAGCTTTCGTAGTTGCACAAACATTCTATGTTTTAGCTAACAGTTCATAGAAACTGAATGCTCGGTACTCATTGTTTCTGACTACCAAAGTTGTCAGTTAAAATTGTATTGTGGTTAACCGACGTCCGATATAGCAACTTTGTGAATGCCTAATTTTAATTTAAGTGTTTAATTTTCTTTAAGTCTTTCTGTTTTACTTGTTTTATACTTTGCGATCAATGAAAATCAGTGAAATACGGTATAATAAGCTTATGCAAAGGTATACAAAAGGCAGAATGACTCCCTTTAAGTATGTGGACATTTTTAATCTTCAAACATATATCGCTTAGAAAATATAATTTGTGTTTGATGGTTTAAATGTACCTTAAGTTGAGTGCTAGCTCAGACTCCACCTACCTCAAAATTGAAAATGTTAATGTGGACGGGCTGTGTGGTATAATGTGAAGGATGTTTGGTAGGTTCCATAAAGAATATATACATATGTTTTGTTGGTCAAGAATAAACGGCGATTACGCCCTTTGAATAACTTAATTTAAAATTTAAATAATCTGAGATTTTATGCAGCATTATTGCAGTCTTAGAAGAAAACTTTTCATATAAAAACTTTATTTTCGGCCGAATCAATACACCTTCAACCTTACAAATATTAAAAGTTGCATAACTTGCAAATTTATAATCCGGTCTGAATCAAGTTTTCACAAATCCTTTTTATATTTTCATATTTTCACATTTATACTTGTACTGCATTTATTTTTTGATTTCTGAAAAGGGTAGGTGGCGTGGCAAAAATTCAAAACTAACAAGCATTTTTCAAAAAAAAAAAGAAAAAGTGGCTCTTATAATTTCCAAAATCATAGTCTTTAAAGTTTATCACTTGCTCTTACTCTTTATTGATCTATTTTGCAGGTTCCATAATGTTTCATGTGAGACGCCGTCCGTCGGATTCGCAACCACGTCGGCGTAAGAAAAAACCATTGGGAACAGCAAATGGTTTGAATCACATATCCGGTGAACGTGAAGGTCCCGTTTTAGTGGAGGTAACTCATAGTGGGGACGGCGGCCGCCGCGTTAAACTGAGCAGCGATCCTGTCGAAGTTGGTTCGGCCAATACCAATTGCTTGCAATTGTTTGGACCTTCCATTCAGCCAAGACATTGTCTTATATCATTGCTTGAAGGTGTCTGTACAGTCACTCCGTTGCATACAGACGCTTTAACTTTCGTCAATGGCCACCATATTAGCCAACCAACCATTTTGCATGTGAGTAAACACTTTTATAGCCTTTGCAAGAATTTATTAATATGTCCCATGGGATCACTATGTTATATGATTTTCGTTTATGCCTGCAATGACATGGCATCTAGAAACTAATATTAAATAATAAAAATAATTATAGGTCACAAGAAATAGTTAACAAAACAAGTGCATAGAAATAATACAATAGTTAGTAATTGCGAAGGTAGGTAGGATAGCAAAATTATTTATTTTGTCTGAGACAGATCGTCAAATTACTAAAATGATTTTCTTAATATTTGCTAACCTATTTAGTCTCTAAACCCAAAAAGATTCAAAATCGTTGGTTTTTTACAGTTAATTTAAAAAAAAAAAACCAAGTAAGAAAGCTATAGCCGAGTATGCTCGACTATATAATACTCGGTGCCCAAAGACATATTATATATTTATATTTACATTTATATATTTATGTTTATATATTTATTTAGCTCGTGCTTCGCACTCGCCAATTTTAAGTTAATTTTACTATATAAATTTATAAATTATATATTTCTTTCTCTTGCTACGCACTCGCTATTTTTAAGTTAATTCCAACATATATATATTTATTAACATTAATACATTTTCGTCAAATAATTAAGAATTATAAATTTTATTGTATTGACTTATATTGTGATATAAAAAAAAAAAAAAAAAATTCGCCTCGAGAATCGAACCGCAGATCACTAGCACGCAAGTTTAACCCTCTAACCACTAAGCCATACTCTGTACAAGTGTGAAAATGAAAAAAAAACACTAAGTTAATGTTGCCGTGCGTGGGGTGAGAACAGCAAGCAAGCGTACGCTATAGAGACGCCTCTTAAATTTTGGAATTTGGAATGTGTATAACTTCAATGTTAATTATCCGATCTGTACCAAATTTTCACACATGCGGTCAGGCAAACATATTCTTGCACCAAAATTCAGTCAAGTAGCTTGGCTGGGTATGAGCACAGAAGTGTGTTTAAAATGGTTTTCATCAGCGTCTGTGGGGGGCGTGGCAAAGAATTCGGAAATAAAGCTTGATCTGCCTGCAACTAATACAAGCACTTTGCAAAAAATGCTCTTATAGTCTCCGAGATGTGTGTGTTCATACGGACGTACAGACAGACAGACGGACATGCTCCAATCGACTCGGCTATTGATCTTGAGTCAGAATATATGTATATACTTTATGGAGTCGGCCACGC
>JBAMBR010004150.1:0-52936 GCA_037044475.1 Zaprionus obscuricornis | reverse complement strand
AATATTTTTATTTCATATTTAATAATAATAATAAACATTTCATAATATTTATATATATATATTTTTTTTAATTAATTTTTTTTATACGTAATTTTTTTTTTTTGTATTTTTTATTTATATATTTTTTTTTATATATAATTAAAATTAATTTAAACAGATTTAAATTCCTTATGTTTTTTTTTTTTGTTATTAAATAACTAAGCAAAAAATTTGCATTTTAGTTTTTAATTAAATATTGCTAAACGTTATTAATAATTTTGAGAGAAAAACACACACATATATTTTATGTGCGCACTGACAAAATTTTCTGCATCAATTGCAGCTAACAGTCGATGACGATGTTTTGTCATTGCATTGAAACAGTTATTAAAATAAATAACTGTATATATATAACTGTACTCCATACACTATATAAATATATATATATATAAAAGTTAGCTTATCAATTGAATTAAGCAATTTAAAAGCAGTCAATGAAGCGCAGTCGACACACATGTCCCCAACTGTCAAATTGCACAGCAATTGCAGCAGCAGCAGCAACAGCAGCAATTATCGCATGTTGTATGAAAGGAAACTAATAAAGTTTTGATTGCATCAACTATTTGTATGTCATGTGAGAGAGAGAGAGTGAGAGTGTGAGAGAGATATGTAAATGGCAGGTGACACAATAAAAATGCTTTGAAACATATAACAACAATAACAAAAACGAAAACTCAAACCGCAATTGCAGTGAGAAAAAAAAAATAAAATATAAATAAATGAATTTCATCTTATGCGACTGCAGACTTTATAAAACTTGCAAGGCATAATTCATATTAAAGAGCATACAAAAAAAGAAGCAGAGACAGAGAGATTAAGCGGAGAGAGAGTGAGAGAGTGGGAGAAGAAGAGTGAGTAAGAGTAAGCGTGGGAGCTGTGCATGCTGTCATATTATTATTTATTAAAAACTTTACTTTTGCACACATAAAAATAGTCAACAAAGACAACAGCAACAACAACAACAACAGCAACGGCAACTATAATTGCTTAGCTGCGGCAACTTTATACACAACACAAAATAAACAAAAGCAACAACAGCAACATTTTATTTATTTTGCAATTTATAATCAACGTTACGTTATCTATCAATATCGAAAATTCAAATAAAATCTTTTGCAAATACAAATTTTTTTTTTTTTTTTGGCAAATATTTATTATGCAAAATTTCAAATATAGTATAGATAAAATTTATTTTACTTTTATTTTAAATATTTCTAATTTTCAAATTTACACAACTTTCTTTCCCCTTCCCCCTTGGCGCATATCGTTCGCTGATCATACAAATATTTTATTAATGAAAACAAATGCAGCGACAGACAGCTACAATTGCAACAATTTGTCACTGTACGACTCATACACTCATCCACATAAACATTCAAACACTCAAACACTCATTCAATAAGACACTCATACACTCATACACTCAAACACTCATACACTTAAACATTCACACACCCAAAACACACTCAATCAATAAGAGACTCATACACTGATAAGCTGATTAGCTGGTACACTCAAACAGTCATTCATTCATACACTCATACACTCATATACTCATACACTCAAACACTCATACACTCATGCACTTTAACACTCATACATTCATATATTCATACATTCATATATTCATACACTCATACACTCAAACACTCATTCATTCAAACACTCATACACTCATGCACTCATACACTCAAACACTCATACACCCAAACACTCATACACTCATACACTCATGCACTCATACACTCATACACTCATTCACTCATACACTCATACACTCATACACTCATACACTTATACACTCATACACTCATACACTCATACACTCATACACTCATACACTCATACACTCATACACTCATGCACTCATACACTCATACACTCATACACTCATACACTCAAACACTCAAACACTCATACACTCATACACCCAAACACTCATATACTCGAACACTCCAATACTCCTACACTCATACATTCATACATGCATATACTCATACTCTCATACACTCACGCATTCATAAACTCACACACTTACACTCATAACACTTATGCACGTATACCGTCATATTCATACACTCATAACAGTGACACTCATACACTCAAACGTTCACTCAATATACTTATAAACAGTGACACACACACATTTACACTCACTGATACACTAATACTCATATACGATTACATAACAGTCATAATACTCATAAGATACTCATACACTCATACTATGTTATACTCACAAAACTGATACACTCATAACTCACATAGTACACTGATATTATGCGTATATGTAGTAGGCGCAGAGCAATTTGGCATCCATTTGTTTACAGTTCGCGGCTCGTTTTTGCCACCGTCCATGCAACTCTTTGGGGCATTGTCAATATGGATGAGAGCTGGAGAGCTGAGTGCTGGGGGGGGGGAGTTGAGAGCTGGGAGCTGAGAGCTGGGTGCTCGGATTTCGCAGTTGCTGAAAAGGGAAAGTACAAACAAAATGTCAGAGTATTCGTTATAACCATTATAATAACGTGAACGTGGTTGCAAAATGTTGTTGTTGTAGATGTTGCTGTTGTGGCAGTTGCGCTTATTTGCTTGCATTTACATTTGCATATGATCCATTTGACATTATGACAGAAACTCATCGCTGACAAGTGAATACTGTTGCATTGCAATTAAATTGCATGTGTACATGTGTGTGTGTGTGTGTATGAGTGTGTGTTTGCCAGTGTCTCTCTCTCTTTCTCTCTCTGTCTCTGTGTTTATGCACAGAGTTTATTCAGTTTTACAGTTTCCCAGCACTGGCAGCGAGCTGGCATCAAGCTGGCAGAGTCTTTTTTTTTTTTTTTTTTTTATTCCAGCTTTTCCCCCGTGAAAATACAGCTGAGCGAGCAGTTTTTAATGAGCACGATTTGAGTTCTTTTAATTAAAAACCTGTGGGCGGAGGCATCGATGTTTGTTTACGTTTGCCATCCGCCGCTGCCTTTTTGCGCTTGATATTAAAAGTTTGCAAGCCATTGGCCAATGGCCATTGGCCTGAAGGAATTTTATTAGTGTACGCCAGATGGGCGTGATCAACGGTTGATTGCCAACTGGACATGTGTGTATGGCAAGAGCCAAGAGATGTATGTGTGTATGCCTCTCTCTGTATGTGTGTGTATGTGTGTGTGTGTGTGTGTGTATATATGCAGAGCAAAGGATAAAGTAAAACTTTTTGTTACTACTTTTATGCATGTTATTGTTGTTGTTATTGTTATAGTTGTTGTTGTTGTTGTTTTGTAGTTTCACAGAGTCATTCATACGCAAACACACACACACACACACACACATGCAGATATAGTGAGACACACATTGAAACACATCTGTGATTTATTAGACCATATTTGGTGGAAAGTTGTTGCCTTAAAACGTTGGCGACCCACAACAGCTGCTAGAAAGCTTTCATATGTAATATATTTCACTGCATATGCGTCTGTATATGTCTGTATATGTCTGTGTATCTGTGTGTAGCACGAAATTAATAATGCATAATGAGCTGAAACTGTGAATATGCCCTTTGATTAAGCTACTTGCTACGCTACAATATCAGCAGTAGCAGCAGGAATATTTAGCTAAAACACTGTTGCCTGTAGTCCAAGACGTAAATCTTAATTCTTATGATAAATTATTGTGATCTTAGCAATATATGTGTCTGTGTGTGTTATTATTTTCCAAAGAGTATTTAAGTTTCACGGACAGTATATTCAATGCATAATCGAGCGTATATTGAGCATGCCAATCTGTGTCAATCTACCTGTTAAAGTGAAAACTGAAAAATATGAAAAGTGAAAAGTGAAAAGTTCATTGCTTTTGCCAGTAAAGTGCAAATAAATAATAATATATATACAACAAAAAAATCATAGTCTACTTATAAGCGCAATATACAAGTTGCTGTTGCTGCGGCTCTATGAGTGAGAGAGAGTGAGCATGGGTAAAAATATATATTAAAATACTGCTGACAAGAGCAGTCAGCACAGTTCAACGCACCATACCACGCGCACCACGCACCGCAACGCACCACACACACACACAGACACACACACATGTTTAACAATCCATAATATTGCCTTGTATTTCACTTTTATGATGACTTACGTCTCCACATACAACACTCCAATGCTGTGTAGAGAGGCAGGCAGGCTGGCAGGCAGGCAGGCAAAAATGTTTATTTGGCGTGTTGCAGCAACACAAATAATTGTCGAGCAGCATGTGGCATGTGTGTCCGTGCGTGACGATGTGTTGAATTTTATTTATGATTATGTGCGCTCGCCTCGCTCTGTCTTTATGGCCATGAACGCGTATATCACATATCGTATATATATCAAATATTTTCTACCTTATTTTGAATTGTATGCAAATGCTTCCCAGCTGCTGACACTGACACACACACACACACAGAGAGAGACAGAGACAGAGAGAGTAGCATATAAATATTAGTTGCCAAACACACATTCAAAGAAAAAAAAAAAAAGAAATAATTGCAAAATTGTGGCAGACTTTGTTATCGTCTTCATTTGCCTAGAAGCAGCAAGAAATCTTGACAAACGTTGTGGCCAATGGTGGCAGCGATGACTGTCGCATTTCTCCTTATGCTGATGAGAACTTCAATGGCCAAAAAAAAAAAAAACATAGAAAGCAAGAAAGAAAATAGAAAAAAAAGTCTTAGTCGAAGCAAATGAAAACGGCGTCAGCTGCAAGCTCTATGAATATATTGAGTTTTGTATATGCAAGCAACACACAAAAGATACGACAGACGAAACGTTGCGATACGATATATATATATATATATAGATATATATAGGAAAAATACATACTCGTATCCTGTTAAAAAAAACTCATTGGCATTGCCTTCAATTCGCTGCACATCCTGCATGCAGTTTCTCCTGCTGCTGTTGCTGCTGCTGCTACTGCAACTATTGCTATCGCAAGCGCCTGGTGTTCATGTGCGCGTAAAGTCCATTAACATGAAAGACAAACAAACACAGTTCGCGCTATGAAACGCAGCAGAGAACGTCCAAGCGATGCGAATTTTTAGACACTTCATAAACAACAACAACAAGAAGAACAACAACAACAACAACAAGTAGAAAGGCAAAAAGAAAACTGAATACAAATTGAACGACAGTTTTTGTGGAAAACAAAAAAAAAAGCATTTTAAGCAAAATGCGCTGACAGTTTTTGCACTGAATTTATAGCTATTGCCTAGCATGCAGCATTGGCAATGCTAGATGCAATAGGGGAATATAACCAATACATAGCAATATCAATGGGGAAAAACATATGCAGAAAACTGTAGAAATAATCGCATTTCGAAATTTACAAAAGCTGCTTGCTTGCTTGACTGACTGTGCTGCATATTTGCATCAATGTTAAAGTCTCAATTGCGGTCAGCCACACAACAAGTCAATGCATTAATTTGCAAAAGCTCAAAATACTATTTCTCTCGCTCTCTCTCTCTCTTTGTATATGCGAACTTAATCAACTATAAGATTAAAACATATACTATTTGTGCTTAGTTACTCATCATCATCATCAACATCTACAACAGCAGCAGCAGCATCAGCTTGAACAATGTCTCAGTGTGAGCAATTAAGGAAAACTGAGCCAAGCTTTCAGGCAGCCTAATTGTATGAGGGCCAAGTTCTTCGTGTAAATAGCAAGAAAATAGACAATTATTGTTAACAACATTGGTCACGCCGTTAAGCCAATCAACTAAATCAACAACACGCAACACATAACAAACAATCAGAGTTAGAGAGAGACAGACATAGAGATAGAGACAAAGAGAGACGCATAGACATAGACATGCTCAATGTATATTCGTATATTTAAGGCTTAAAATTTTGTGCAAAAAGTGTAAGCGAGACAGACAGAGACAGAGAGAGAGTGAGAGTGAGAGAGAGCGAGATAGAGAGCATGTGTGAGTGTGAGTGTGCTGTCGAGCATGTCTGCGAGTCTGTGCAAATTGTTTGCAACGTTTTATTGAATACAATGCCAACAGAAATAGCAAAAATACAACAACTAAAATATACACATATAGAAAGAGATAGAGAGAAAGAGAGAGAGAGAGATAGAGATAGAGATATAAGCAAATATTTAGTAAACGGAAATAATTTCTAATAAGATTTTGCCAATTGAAATCGGATATTATATTCGACACAGTGTCAACATAAGCATCATGGCTGCGTGTGTCTCTGTGTCTGTGTTTATGTTTGCTTGCATGTGTGTGTGTGTGTGTGTATATATATATATGTATTTGTGTGTATTTCTATGTTTGCCTAATATATATGCACATATTTGACAACATTAAACCGAAACTGAAACAGAAACTGAAATGGCAACGGCAACGGCAACGGCAGCAGCAGCAGCAGCAGCAGCAACAGCAACAGAAATAGTGCAAAGTTCAAATTAAAAGCGCTTTGACTTTGCCCAACATATTTTTTAAATTAAATTTCAATTTCTATTTCTCTATTTTACTATTTTAGTATTTTTCTATTTTTATTTCAATTCCAATATCAATTCGCATGCAGTGAGCATTGAGCACACAACTTTATTATTTTTATTAAATTTCAAATATATTTTTTACTTACAATATAAAGCTGAAATATTTTATATATATATTTGATCTCTCTCTCTCTCTCTCTCTGTGTCTTTATCTTTATCTTTGTCTATGTCCAAGTCCCAGAAATAATTCATTCATTAGCAAAAAGACAATGCTGCAACTTTTGTGCCACTCAAATTGCAACTGCTCAAAAAAATCTACACAGCAACAAAAGAAAAATAAATAAAAATAAATAAAAATCAAATATATGAAAAATAAATAATAAAAAAAAAATAAAATAAAAATAATAATTAAATGAAGCTAGTTGCAGTTGCTTCAATTGCGCAATCAAAAAAAAAAAAAAAAAAAAAATGTTTGCTGTGTAGAAAAATTTGTACTTGAATTTTAGCAAGAAAAACTTTTGTAGAAGAAACAATTTATACAATTTGTTATCCACAGCATAGACAAACACACACACATACACACACACACACACATACATAGATAGAGAAAATTAAGCTGTTTTATTAATGTGGGCGTGGCTAGTTGCCCCAGCACAGTGCATAGACAAAAATTTCGTATACTTTGCACATATTCCTCAACTGACACTCAACTTTAAGCAACACGCAGACACACACATACACATACGCATGGCTAATACTTATATATATGTGTGTGTGTGTGTGTATTTCACACCTCAAGGGTGCTGAAATATGGCAACAAAAAGCATTCCAAGCATCATGCAACAGAAAAACCACCAAACCAGCCCACGCCCACGCCTACATCCACTAACGCCTGCCACAAAAAAAAAAAAAAAAAACAGCAACCACGAACCATGCCCACTTAACGCCCATGCTCCTTCGAACTGACAAGCAGCGTGCAAATTTCAACAGAGGCAACTTGAACGTGTTGCTGCGGGCCGTTCGTGCTTGAAAAGTTTTCTAAACATAACTGCAAGGTCTGTGCGTGTCTCTCTCTCTCTCTCTCTCTCTCTCTCTCTCTATATATCTATGTCTATATGTGTGTGTGTGTGTGTGTGTGTGTCTGTTAGTCAATGTATGTCTCACAGTCTGAGTGTAGCACTGAGATGTTTGTTTGTTCTCCGCACTTTTTTTTTTCTGCACCTATGCACACATTGCAAATTCACTTGGTTTCACTTTGCTTTTGTTTTCTTCTTTTTTTTTGCTACTACTTCTTCTTCTTCTTCTTCTTGCTGTTGCTGTTGTTTGTCTGACTGTTTTTCTTCCTCTGCTCTTCTTCTACTTCTTCTTGTTTTTTTTGCTGTTATCATAGCTCAGCGACCTGAGCATGTGCTTATCATCTGTTGTCGTTCAAAGTTTTGATACCCTTTTGCTTGCCACATGATACTATCAACAAATGCAGCGCAGCGCAGCGCTACACAAAAAAAAAATAAACGTGCGCACTAATTTTACAGTTACGGAAATTCTTAGGATTATATGATACTATGATTTATTTCAGCTGTTGGAATTATGTATAAAATAAATTTTGCTGTTGCAATTTTTCAGTTAGCTCTAAGAGCTGGCCAACTCTCTTGCTCTGCAGTTTATAATAATCTAGAGCTAAAAACTTACTAATATAATACTAGTAATACTCATGCTTATCAAAATTTGCTCAATGACTTTCAATCTAAACTTTGTCTACAAAAAAATTCTAATTAAATAAATATTAAATATTTTATTTAATTATAATTCTTCAATTTGTTTTCTTGCTTAAAACAATTTTAATTAGATTTATATTAAAAATTTTTTTACTAGTTGCATGCAACAATTAATCAATGTTCGTCACATAACTAACTTTAAGCTATATAATGCGCATCATATCAATAAAATTACAACAACAGCAACAGCAACATTTGCTGAGCTTTGTCAAAACATAAGCAATACAAAAATTTAGTCTGTAAAATAACTATGAAAAAATAAAATAAATTTAATAATTTTTGATGAGCCTGACAAATCAGTTTCGCTTTATTTGTGTTATAGAATATTACACACACAGAAAGAGAGAGAGAGAGAAGGAGCAAGTGGGGGAGAGAGAGAGAGAGATATGGCAAGTCAAGTGATTGCTGTAGTTTGAGACGTGAGCAAAGATGAGAAATTCCATTGAGAAAAGAGACGACTTCAAAAATAGAAAACATACAAAAATTCATAGCAATTGATTTTAGCTGCGAGTCATGATAGTACACACAGACACACAAACACTCATACACACACACACATACACATACATGCATACACATATACTCGCAGAGAGTCATAGCATAACTGCCTCCCACTGTGCCTGGACTTTGATAGCTTTTATATATGTTTATGCTAGTGTATATACATATCTCTCTCTCTCTTACTCTCTTCATCTCTCTATCTCTCTCTCTCTTTTTCACTTTCACTCCACCCCCCCCCACGGTGTCTCTGGGGTTACACATAGGCGAAAAAAAAGCGCATATGTCGCTTGATTTTGTGTGAGCTTCCTGTTTCAACGTAACGACACGACATTTATAAAAATCATACGCACTGTTGTACCAGCAGCACACGGGCTATGTCAATATATTCTTATGGCCTGCCCAACTGTGCCCAGGGACAAGTGAAAAGGGACGTTTGCCTCAGCATGACACGGCCGCCTGCCGCCTGCCGCATACGTAACGTCAATTTTTTGACAAAAACCTGTCGTCTGTTTCTCGTTCTCATTGTTGTTGTTGTTGTTGTTGTTGTTACTGTTATTGTTGCCTTTCCTGTGTTTGTTGCTTTAGCTGCGAGCATGAAAACTCGACACCAGTTTATTTGGCCGGAACTGTCATTAGCAGGCGTAATCCACTTTACTGCCACGAACTGCCATGCTACGCTACGCAACGTTATAAGATTGCCAAAACCAAACAAATCAAAGGACATTGTCATTTTAACTTGAAGTCATTCGAGTGATTGCTTCTAATTGATGCGTTGCCACGGGGCATCCGTATAACTGAGGGCGCATCGAGAATATTCAACTAAATAAATTACAATTTGAGACTTTTCATATATATATATTGTATATTGTCAATCTGACAATATCTGAATAACATAGCATAACATAAATACATGTTATATGGCATTGTGTGGCATGCAGCATTTTAAGAGGCAATTTATATGCCATTTTACAGTCGTCACAAGCGATGAAACGAAACATTTTTGTTGCCATTACAAATGCATGTTGGCTGCAAAAAAAAAAAACTTGAAATGAAAATGAAAATGAAAAACAAAATGAAAATGTAAAACAAAATCAAAATGAAAATGAAAATGTAAATGTTAAGTGTATAACGGTAAATATAGCATGGCACTTAATCATAGCTAGAATTTCAAAATTTCATATAATATTATTTACCTGGAAATTGTATGACTGAGCAAGCGAAACCATTGACATATTATAGCATACTTTTGGGAATCTTTTTCATCCAATAGTGCATGAGGAGAGCGACCGTCGATGCTTGATAAATCCTTTACAAGTACATGAAACTCTCATAGGATACTCAAAAGAAAAAAATCCCAAAAAAAAAAATAAATAAAAATAAATAAATGAATGTCAACCAAAAATAGACAAACTAGAGTTACAGACTGACGATACTCGGATATATCCTGTAAACTCAGATAAGTTTTCAAATGTACTTGATAACACTCTGAAAATTGCAGTTGAAATTTAATGTCACTAGTTCTTATACTTACCGAGAGCTAAGCTACCTGCTTTTTATCAATTTTCAATGTTTACAGGATATCCAAAGAAAAAGAAAAAGACAAAGCAAGATAAAATTTGTTCTAGTTACTCAGGTAACCTATTTGCTAAGTCTGATCCTGTCCCATTGAATTACTCTTTGCCCTCGAACTACGCACATGTGCCATATTACACACAACTTTGACAGCTAAACTCCAAATGACAATTGCCTGGGCGTGTTTTGGTGTGTGGCTAGATTTAGGGTGGGCATCCGACACAAGGTACACGACATTAAATTGGCCAATTTGAAAGTGAAGATACTCATAGACGAGAGAAAAACAGCTAAACATGTCACGCCCTAGCGGAGTAAGGTGTTTGTTTCCAGATTGACTACGACTACGGATGCTTATACGTAGCGGGTAGGGGTAAAGATTCAGGTTCAGGTTCAGGTCATCCCTTATCAGCGTGAAAAGGCAAAAAAAAAGAGAAGCATTTGAAACTGTCAATCAGCGGCAAAACGAAACAAGCCAACAAACAGACAACTAATTGGTTGAAATGCAGAACTGAGAATTGTGAACTCTGAACTGCGAACAGCTAACTGTGAGAAAGTGAGAAGTGAGAAATGATGAGAAGCAAGCAAGCGCGCGTAAAACAAAAAAAAAAATAAAGAAAATGAAAAGTTGAAAGAAAACCAAAAAATTGGTGCTGCCAAAAAGTTTTACGCTTATTACACCAAGCAGCGCGCTAGTCGAACCCAAAGAATGAGCAAAAAAAAATAAAAAAGATGAGCAAAAAAAAAATAAGACAAAACGAGAAAGAATCTTTAGCTGCAGAAAGAAAGAAAGAAAGAAAAAAAAAATGGCGTCAGGATTCATTAGCAGAGCACGCCAAGTGAGGAAGTCTACTGCACCGACAGTTGGCTATGGCTAATTTAAATTCCTTTGACGCCACCGTCGCTGCCAATGTTGGTGCCGACAACGCGTCGTCTTATTAGGCATAGCCGGGGCTTGACAGCTCCTTAAGCGCCTGAATGATTGACATCAAAAAGGTTTCTTTTTTTTTTTTTTGCAAATTTTCAGGATCGCCAACTGAGGCAGCAAAAGCAAAAGCAACAACAGCAAAAGCAACAGATAATTAAATATATATATATATATATATATATATATAAATATATTCGTGTATTATGTGAATAATTAAAAATGCGCATCATTAACACAATTTTACGCTGATTTCTGCACTTTTGTTTAACTTTCTTTGGCATCACTCGCACAGCAGACTCCACACTCTACACTTCACTTTGCGCTCTGTGCGCTCTGCTATTTGAGTTTGCTTAAGTTAAAATTACATGACGGCGCACTTTGTGGTTGCCTTTTTTTTTTGCTGTTTCTACAGGGTATATATGCAGGGTATATCAGCTGCTAAGCAGCAGTCTTACTGCTGCAAAGTAATATCATTGATATTGTGCATACCCTACTGTCATATATTTACAGAGTATTTTGCTGCTGCTTAGAAGTTTACAGACATCGAGAACTCTTATTTAATTATAGGCAAGAGTGAAAAAAAAAACCGAAGCTCAATTAGTAAGCAAAAGAAAAATCTGAATCTAGTTAAACTTCAGAACTCCAAAGACTTGAATATGAATAGACCTCAAAGCGTCGTATCAAAACACAGAAAAAGATATCAAAAGAAAGAAGAGAGAGTGAGAGTGAGAGAGCGAGAGAGTAGGGGAAAAGAATATAAAGCTACGCACATTTTTCAAACTCATTTGGCAAGTTTTTGATGGCATTTTTGTTGCCTCTATAAATAATATTTGCATTCATGCTGCGCGCTTACCAAAAAAAAAAATACAGATAGCTAATTTTAAATAAACATTAACATTTTCTGCTCTTTCGCTTTACAGTTTTTTTTGCTGCTTGTTGTTGTTTTTTTTTCAGCGAATTAAAAAGCACAGAGTTTTTTTGCTGTTGTTGTTGTAGATAAGCCACTTGAAGATTTACGACACAGTCAGAGAGTGAGAGAGACGAGCCGTTGCTGCTGCTGCTGCTGCTGTTGCCATTGCCTTTGCTCTTCTTCTTCTTATTGTTGTTGTTGTTGTTATTTTCAGTGCTGGTTTTGTGCAAAATTTACAAAAATTCACTGGCTAAACTTACAGTGCTATCACTCTGAGCATAGGATAAAACAAAAGTGCAAGCACAGTGGCAAGAGGTGAACGCAAGCGACAGAAGAAGACAGTAGAGAAAGATAGAGAGAAAGTAAGAAAGAAAGAACGAACTTTTTGGGGGACATAAAGAACGCACGACACGACATTTTCAACGATTTGGCGTGACAAATCCCGCACGATTTGAAGCTGTCCGTGGGTCTGGCAGACGCAACTTTTGTCGCAGATTTATATGCGATGTCAGTGCAAACGGTTTATCACTTTGGCCTAGGCCTGTTCGTACCTTTTTGATTATAGCTACAGAAGGCTAAAAGCAAAACACAGCAAACGCAACGTAAGAGAAAAACAAGTTGAGCGCAATGTTAAGCCAATTTTAGACAAAACTGTCGAGCCAAAAGGTTGAGGATTTTTTTTTATATATATATATTTTTTTTTTTTCTGAGAAGCCAGCAGACAGTAAGAAGCAGATGAAGATGAAGATGAAGAAAATGTTACATAGATTTAGTGCAATTTCATTTACTTTTGTCTTTGGAATTTTGTGTGATTTGTAAAGCAGGCAAAAGATGTCAGCTAAAATGCTTGTCTCGGCTCATAGCCATTGCTCAAGTTCTAGCTAAAAATGTTACGTTAAATGTCTACAGCAAAACAAAAAAAAATATATAAAAAAAAAAAATGAGAAAAAATAAAGCCGAAACCTGTTCAAACAAATTTAAGTCTTAAGTTTAATTTTTTTTTCATATATTTACCTAACACAGAAAAAAAGCAGAAAAAAAAGACAGCAAGTCATTAAAATTAGCTTACAAAGAAACAGTAGCTGTTGAGCAGCTAATTATATTTTCTCATATATTTATTTCATTTACTTAATCTTAATAATTAAATACTGAATATTAAGAGGAAAATAAAAGTTATAAATGAGACGCCGAACATTTTATACGCTTGCAAGTTGAAAGCAAAAAAAAAAAAATGAGAATTCACTTTCGACTAATTATTTTTATGGTAACTAAATGTTATAGAGTCTTGATTCTGTTCATTTAGACTTGGTATACGACTTGGTATCCGACTTGGTATCCGACTTGGTATCCAACTTGGTATCCGACTTGGTATCCAACTTGGTATCCGACTTGGTATACGACTTGGTATCCAACTTGGTATCCGACTTGGTATCCGACTTGGTATCCGACTTGGTATCCGACTTGGTATACGACTTGGTATACGACTTGGTATACGACTTGGTATCCGACTTGGTATCCGACTTGGTATACGACTTGGTATACGACTTGGTATCCGACTTGGTATCCAAACAGACAGACAGATGAACTCTAATACTGATCAAACATAACAAAAACTCTTACGAATGGTTACTCTGAGTTTTATATTCAGAGTCGAATAAAAGTTATCCGAAAAATCCTACGTCTTGTCCGAGCAAGAGCGGGATCCGCATATTAGAAGTCTGCTGTCTTTTGTTATTAACTTTCGACTAATCATTTTTATGGTAACTAAATGTTATAGAGTCTTGATTCTGTTCATTTAGACTTGGTATACGACTGGGAATCCGACTTGGTATCCGACTTGGTATACGACTTGGTATCCGAACATACAGACAGATGGACTCTAATGCTGATCAAGCATAATGATAACACTTACGAATGGTTACTCAGGGTTTTATATTCAGAGTCGGATAAAAGTTATCCGAAAAATCCTACGTCTTGGAAAAAGTGTCCGACCAAGAGCGGACCGACCATCTATTAGTAGTTTGTTGTCTTTTGTTAAGGAACATTTCACTTACAAACTCGTTACAAACTCATGGAAAAAAATGCATATACTCTTGGAAGAGTATAAAACTATATATATAGTATATATATAATATATATATAACACTTGTCAGCCTAATATTTATGCTTATTAAAAGGCATTTTAGTAAGACATTTATCATTTATCATTTATCATAAGTCAGCTTACAGTCGACACAACATATAATTTTCACTGATTTTCACAGTGACTAATCCAAGAGCAATGTGCGAGACTTGATAAACGAGATGTGGCATAAAACATTTTGGCTAATAACAAGTACAACGAACTAACTAATACAGAGACAGAGATAGACAGACAGAGATAGACAGACAGACAGGCAGGCAGGCAGCGGATAAATGCAGTTACTAAAATGACAATTATTTTAGTTAGATTTTAAACACACAATAACAATAACAACACCAAGAGAGAGAGAGAAAGAGTGAGAGTGAGAGAGCAATAACAATAATAATAACAAGAGTTGACAGACAAATAATATGATGAATTTTATTAGATTTTGACGCGAAAAATAATTACATGCAAATTTATTTAAATGCATATTTAGCCGCGTAATTGCTGCAAATTTACGTTTCATTTAGCTGTCGTCGTTCAACGCATAAAAGACAAACATACACACACACACACAGAGAAAGAGGAAGAGGAAGAGAGAGTATGGGAAAGTCCCGCGCGAATGACCAAATGGCTAAATGGTCGAATGGCCAAATGGCCAAATGGCGGCAATGAAAAAGCAGCAAACAGATTATAACTCCCAGCTGACGTTGTGGGCTATATTATTTGGCCATTGAAAAATTGCGAGGCTGGAATGCCACAGCCGTGACCCAAGTGGATTTTAATTTTTCAAAAGTTAACCCAGCAGCATTTGGCGACCCTTTTTTTTTTATATATATATACCCTGCTCCGTGCGGAAACTGGCAACTGGCAACTTGATGTTGGAGCTGGTCCTGCATCTGGACCTGGACCAGAACGTGCTATGTTGAACATGGTCTTCAGTCTATGTTTAGCTTAAGCATCGCTGGGATTTATCAACACTCCATTTTTATTATTGTTTACCTTGCCGACTGTTTGCTGATTGATCCCTTGGGTGGGTCAAAAGCGTCGCTTTGTAGCCAACGTAATTAATTTTTCCTCTTTTTCGTTTTCACTTTTTTTTTATTTTTTTATTTTTTTTTTTTGTGCTATTCGGTTTTTTTTCTCTCTTTTTGAGTTTGATTTTGATTTTGATTTGTTGTACTATGAGCGAGCAAAAGAGAAACATCAAATTGTCACGTAATTATATTTGTGTGTTAATGATGTCTCGTGCCTGTCATGAAAAGTCAATTAATATTTTTGGCAAATGAACAATTTAGATTTGACATCAGCCTCAACATCACCATCACCCATCGGCATCAGCATCAGAGCAAACACACCAAAAATACGCAGCCAGACGGCGAGAGTTCTTTAATTAAAATGTTTTGGCCGCAACTTTGATTCATGCTGTGATTTTTAATTTTCATTTGAAATTGCAATCGTCACTGGTGAAAACGTAATATTCATTTAATTTGTATAGCTAACATATTCAAAGGGTTTTTATCAAAGAATATATAGTAAGAAAAAAAAAAAATTGAAAAAAAATGTTATTTATATGTTGGTTGAAGTATCCTGAAAAGAGGATAACAATTTAACTATAACTATTTACTATAATTAAAGTAGCCTGACAATAGGAAAAAAAATTCCTTAAATTTCGTGTTTTTAAAACCAAACAAAAAAATTACTATTATTGAATAATAATGTTTTGGAGAAAGTATCCTATAAACAGGAAAAATTTATTTCTTTCTTAAATATAAATTAAAAATAAATATTGGAAATAGGAGAAAGCTTTCCTTGGACAAAAAAAAATTACTATTATTGATAAAAATGCTTTGGAGAAAGTATCCTATAAACAAGAAAAACTTGTTACTATTTTTCTTGAATAAATAAATATAAATAAAAATTAAAAATAAATGTTGCAAATAGGGAAAAAATTACCATAGATTTCCTGTTTATGAAGAAAAATAATAATTACTAATATTATATTATTGAAAAATAATATTTGGAGATAGTTTCCTAAAAACAGAAAAACTTGTTACTATTTTTCTTGAATAAAAATAAAAAATAAAAGTTGAAAATACGAAAAAAATTTCTTAGGATTTTCTGTTTTTAAATACAAAAAAATTACTATTATTGGTAAATAATGTTTTGGAGAAAGTATCCCATAAACAAGAAAAAAATTGTTCCTATATTTCTTGAATAAAAATAAAAGTTGAAAATACGAAAAAAAATTTTAGGATTTTCTGTTTTTATATACAAAAAAAATGAATATTATTGATAAATAATGTTTTGGAGAAAGTATCCTATAAACAAGAAAAACTTGTTATTATCTTTCATGAATATAAATTTAAAATAAAAGTTGAAAATAGGAAAAAAATTCTTAGGATTTTCAGTTTTTAAATACAAAAAAAATTACTATTATTGATAAATATTGTTTTGGAGAAAGTATCCTATAAACAAGAAAAAATTGTTCCTATATTTCTTGAATAAAAATAAAAGTTGAAAATACAAACAAATTTTTTTGGATTTCCTGTTTTTATATACAAAAAAAAAATTTACTATTATTGATAAATAATGTTTTGGAGAAAGTATCCTATAAACCAGAAAAACTTGTTAATATTTTTCTTGAATTAATAAATAAAAATAAAAATTAAAAATATATGTTGCAAATAGGGAAAAAATTACCATAGATTTCCTGTTTATGAAAAAAAAATAATAATTACTAATATTATTGAAAAATAATATTTGGAGATAGTATCCTAAAAAAAGAAAAACTTGTTACTATTTTTCTTAAATAAAAATAAAAGTTGAAAATAAGAAAAAAATCGTACGATTTTCTGTTTTTAACTACAAAAAAAAATATAAGAAAAAGAACAAGAAAAACTTGTAATTTTTTTTATTGAGTAAATATTAAAAATAATATTTACTTTTATAAAAAAAATCCAAAATAAATAAGAAGTTATTAAAGAAATAAAAAATTCTAAATATTATATGGTGTCAAAGATTCATGGGATAATCCCATTCATATACACTTAGACATGTATTAAATTCCATGTCTTAGTTGAACTTGTTTTTGTATGTATAAATATAATCTCACACAATTATATAGCCGATGATGCATAAAAGTCATTCAACTGGAATCGGGCACGCGACTTAAAAGCTTAAAAGCATTTTGCCAAGCTGTGGCCGTTAATTGTGAAATGATTTAAATCGTTTAAGCTTTAAGTGTTACTTTTAATCGCCTTTAAATGTGAAACTGGTTTTTGCTTCTGTTCAACGAGTTTTGTTGACCAGACCAGTCAATGATTGTCCAGCTACTTATACTACATATATATGTATATATATTTGTATATGTAAATGTTAAGTATTGCTGCGAGTGTTGAGAATAACTTGAAGTGTTCTACTAAGAGCAAAGATTAACTATCAATTGTATGTTTTTGTTTTTGTAATGTCTTGTTGAGATAATTGCTTGCATTACAAGTGTGATTAGTGATTAGCATTATTTTATTATAAAATATTATAGAAATTTTGTCAAATCATTGAAATTCAATTCAATTGACATTTGAAATTCAATTTCAATTCAACACTGAAGATTATCAATTAGTCTAAATATATGTATTGTCTATATATTCATCAATATTAATTGCACAACTCTTTGTATTTTGAAATTTAATATTGCATTACGCATACGCAGTGTTGTACAATAAATTGACAAAATTCAATGAAAACGTCTGCTAAAGTCAGGTGCTGTCTTGTAGTCTGTTGTCTGTTGCTTGTCTACTGCCTGTTGCCTGTTGCCTGTCTACTGCCTGTTGCAAGTGTTGTCGATCTCTTCGACGTGAAAGTTACTTGGCATCAGTATGAATTACTATTAACGGCGTGCAGAATAAATTGAATTTTATTGCATGACGACGTCAATTAAAAGCATGTAAAACTCAATCGTCAATGACGTTTTTAAAATGCACTCCTCGCATCATGACAGACTTTCTGACACTCAGAAGCGCCATCACTTAATGAGTCGGCAAATGGCTGATAAAAAATGCACAGTATATATATATATATATATATATATATATATATATATATATAAAAAATAACAAAATGAAACGTAGATGAAGTTGAAGATTGGCTATAGCATGGGGGGGGGAGAAGGAGTAGCTGAAGCTGTAGCCTGCTGTCACTGACACTTGGTACGTGGTACGGAAAAGTTGCACAGCAGTTACCGAAACATTGGCAGGAAACATTGATAAAAGTGGCAACTGACATTGGGCCAATGATTATTCGATCGAATGCGATTCGATTTGTCTGGCTTAATGACCAGCCATTAAATGTATCGCTTCTAGGGCCGCTCTTTTTTAATTTTTTTTATTATTTTTTAAATAATTTAATATGATGAATACAATGCAGCAGAAGAACATTTTAACATTTAAACATTGCACAATAGTCAATGGTAACTTTTTTAATCAAACTTAAAATGAAAATTATTTTTTCTCTTTTTTTTTTTAAATGCAATTATAATTTGTAAAGAATGAAAAGTAATAAATAAATAGTTTCGTAATTTTTCACAATTTTTCATTTGCACCAAAAAAGAAAAGAAAGCCCATTAACAATTATGACTTTCCTTTTGCTAGCAAGATGAAAGTTAAAACTTAAAAATAAAGCTGACTTGAGTTGCGCTTTGTTTAAAACCGCCGACTGTTTATATGGCTGCCTGTTACCATACTTCCTCTCTCTCTACAGTAAAAATGCTGCCGCCTTTTCTCCATTCCCCATTCCCCATTTGTATTGCAAAGCTTGAGTCAGGACTTGTCCGTGCTTATTGTATAGCGATAGCAAAGTAAGAACGATGAAGCTGCTTTCTTCGTTTCCAGTTTGTACTTTTGAAGTTTTTAATTCTTTGAATCTTAATGACTTCTCGTAATAAGTTTTCATTTCTCGTAATTTCTTAGGTTAATAGAATCTTTCCAGCTTGATGCAGCACTAGCAGTAGTAACAGTAGCAGCAGGCAGCCGTGTCGACTGTGTCTATGACAGTGGGAAATTTGTTAATTGAAATAATATTTATATTAATAGCTAACTGACAAGACATAATAACAAAGACGTATACTGCTCTGTCTTACTGTTGCTTTAAATAACAAATTATTAAAAATAAATAAAACTTGGTAAAGCGCACAAAAAAAATATATATATATTTACCAGCTGTAAGCAAAGCTGCTGCTGCTGCTGCTGCTTAGTGCTGCAACAATAGATGTTAAAAAAAATGTTGCAAATATGTTTGTGTGTAAAGCGCGTGTAGCAATTGTGAAGCCCACGGTACAAAGTACATTGCTTATTGAAACTTTGCTGTGAGAAGTAGCAGCAACAGCAGTAACAGTGGCAGTGGCAGTAGCAACAGCAGTAGTAAGAAAATAAAAGAATAAAAAAAAAAAAGGAAAACCATTATTATGAAGTTGACACAGAGTCAGTCAGCGACAGTCGACGATGGTTGCTGCTACTGTTGCTGCTTGGAAAAATACGCAAGACGATAATAATGACAGCGATGAAGAAAGTCAAGTCTGTTGCCTGGCTGCTATTCAAGGCGAAGCTCTACAAATGCATAAAAGTCGTCTAAATAAAACGCAGCACCACCAGCAGTTGACATTCATGCGAACCACATGCTTAGCACTCTACACTCCGCACTTAGCTTTCAGCTTTTTAAGTTCTACGTTGACTTGTGAATGTAACAAATCCTTAGCATGAGCTACACTAAATACTTTTGACTTGGCCAAGCCCATATCATTATCATCATCATCACGAAGGACGACATCATCATGCTTGGCTTGGCTGCAGCTAATCATAAATTCAAAAGCAGCAAAAGTGCAATGCAACTTAACAATTAACTTATTAAATGGACTTTGCCAGCCAAAAACAAAAGACCAAAACGTACAAATGAAATAGCGTTACGAAGAGTGCAACAGTATAAAAACGGAAATCCGCGTGCAAAATTGTGCAAATGAACGTCAAGGCGTCAAGATGGCCAACAGTATGAAGTAGAAGTAATAGTAATAGAAATAGTTGTAGTGGCAAGGCAAACAAACACTTTCTCACATGCAACATTTGTGCTTGCCACAATCATTGTGTTTCGTTCGTTCGTTCGTCTATTTTATGCTATTTTTTTTTTTTTTTTTTTTTGGTTTTGCTACGTCGCGTAATTCATTTAACTGCGGCTGGGTACGGCAACATCAAAGTACTTGCCTCGCAACCATCTCTCTCTCTCTCTCTCTCTGTGTCTCTGTATCTTGCGAGCCACATGCCACTTGGCACTTCTCTAAGCACTAAGCAATGGTTGACGTTCTCCTCGCCTTGATTGCCAACGACTTTTGCTAATTAGCAAAATTGATTTGGAATTTATGATGCGCAAAATTGCCTGGCTTTTGGCTGTTGGCTGATGGCTCTGTTGGCTCTGTTGGCTCTTCACTGTTGCCTCTGTTGGCTAGCAGTCAACTTTAATTGAAACTTAATGTTTTGCATAGTCATAGTTATATCGTAGTTACATTACATTTATACTTCAGATATATTCTATATATATATATATCTATGCTCTGTGCTATTATTATTTGCTTGCTAGCAGATGTTTACAAATATTATTCGCATTCTTACATATATTACATATTTTTTAACACTTTGCTCTTCACATCTATCTCCCTCTCTCTCTCTCTTTCTCTCTTTCTTTTTCTATTATTTTTTTTTCTCTTTGAATTCTATTTATTCACAATTTTCTATGCTTGTGTCTCCTTTTGCAGTTGTTGTGACATTTTGGCAACATAAAACGCAATGGCGCCAAAGATGACGCCATTTTCACTGCTCGACAAAATGGCGACGTCGACGAGAACAACAGCGGAAATACGTTGGCTCTGTCGAATGCTGCTGCTTAGCGTTTGCATTGGCGCCGCTGCAACACGAGGTAAGTTCTGTGGCAACACACAAAAAAAATAAATACAATTTCAACATATTCATAAAAATAAAAATTCAATTGTAATTTTGCTGGAATATTTCATGTTTAACACTTAGAATTATTATGCAATTAATAAAAATAAATAATTTATAAAATATTTCTGCATAATTCAAAACTAGAATTTTAGTTGACTTTTGGCTGGTAAATTTAATATTATACAGTAACATTTCGATTTTCAAACACTTTCAAAAATTCCCATAGGCAACTAAGGGAATGGCAATGGAAATGTGAATGTGAATAAATTCATTTTGTTGCTGTTGTTGGTCAAAACTGCATCAGAAATTCATTTGCCGCAGCTATCAAAGTGTTACCAGAGGCGCAATGCGCGTAAAACTAATTACCTGTCAAAATCATATTGCCCAACAATTGCCATTGCATACAAATATCTGATGTGCGCCACACACTTTTTTTTTTTTTGTTTTCTTTCGTTTTGTTTCCAATCATAATGGCCGCAGAGAATCCATGAAATTGTTATTTATTAAAAATTTAAAATAGAATGAAAAATATGTATATGCAACATATGTAAAGTTGTACAAAAAAAAATATATATACAACAATAACAAGAAGAGAAAGAAGAAGAAGCATAAAATAGTTGGCAGCTTGTGCATTTTAATTGCTACAACAAAATGTCAATTCACATTGCACTACAAATTCAATGAGTTGTTGACTTCAACTGAGCAAAATGTTGCATCAACAATCAACTTAAATAAAACCAAAAAATTTTTTTATTTTTTTTAAAATTTTTTTTTTAATTTTTTTTTAAATTTTAAAATTTTTTTTTATTATTTATGCAGCCAGCTTTTCAACTATAGAAAACATAATTTTTTTTTTAATTTTTGTCAATTTTTTTTTTAACATTTTCTGCTGTTGCAACAAAAACACAAAATGTTTTTCGTAATAAAATAAAGTTAAAGAATTTTTTTTTTTTTTTTAAATTAATTTCAATTATTATTTTTCTGCTATGCAAAATAAATATATATAAATCATAAAATACAGTAATGAATTTTTAATTAATTTTGTAAATGAAAAACTGAAAGCTTTATCAATACAAAGAATGACTAAAAAAAATGTTAGCTTAGTGTTAGCTATAAAATCACATAAAGATATCAATAGTATTATGTGTCAAATCCTTAGTGCTTAATGTTCATATATATATATATGTACAACCGCGATAACCACAGCGTAAAAAGCGGCATGGATAAATTTATCAAAATTGTATCTGTGATACACAAACACACACAAGCATGTTGAACAGAGTGTCGTTGTCAGCAATGTATCGTCAACATATTGATATCAAACTTCTCACAAAGCTTTAAAGCGACGACAAAAAAAAAAAAATGAGAAAAAAAAAAATCAATTGCAATGCAATAAAAGCTAAAGCTGATCACGTGATTGCCATAGATATGTTTTGCTGTACATATGTATATGTTTATGTATATGACATATGGGAATAGTTGATACTGCTGTTGCTGCTGCTCCGACGCAGCACTGACTCATGGCAATTTCATTGCCATATTGCGACAATTTTTATTAAAATTTAGAATTTTCAATTTATTTAGCACTCAACACAGTGAGCACAATACACAAACACAACTCGACACGATAGAACACGATTGAAACACGCTACAACTAGACTTTCATAGTACTGCTACTGCTACTACTGCTGCTGCTGCTTGCTTTTTGATTTGTTGCAGCTGCGTGAAATTGGTCAGCAAAAATCGTCATGGCTACTGTACGTGATTTGAATTTGTTCTCGTTCTCTTTCACATCGCATTTAGTTGAACTTTGCTCTTCTCCTACACCTTCCCATTCCCTAGAACGTTCATTGCAATAGTTCTGCATCAGCATTTTTCTTTGATATTTAATGTAAAAGTGAAAGCAAAAACTTAAATGCCAAGCAAAACGTATTGAAACTTTCTGTAAATAGTATTGCATTCTAGTTCTTGTTGTTGTTCTTCTTGTTGTTATTGTTGGTCTGTTACTGGTCTGAAGTTTAAAGCAACATTGAACAGATATCGATGTTGGCAAAGCATCGACCTATAAGCAACATATTCCCAGCTGTCGCTGCCTGTTGACTGCTGCCCGCTGCCTGCCGACTGCTGCTCGTTGCTTGCCGCTTGCTGCTTGCTGACTGCTGCCTTTTTTTTTTTGCTCTACACTGTTATAGAAATTTCTATAAAATTTCCATTTTTTTTTTTTTTTTTTTTGGGAATTTTATTTTTTTTTTAAATATTTGCTTAGCAAATTTTCTTTGATTTTTCTATATTTATTATTTAATAAATAAATTTATAAATAAATAAATGGCATTTATATTTTGCACAGTGCAGCATGCCTGCTGGAATCAATGAAATGAAATCTGCAGTGGCACATGAAACAAGCAAGAGAGAGAGAAAAGCAAATTAGAAATTGCAAAAATTGCTGAGGCACTTGCCGTCAGTCTGCTGTTGTTGCTGTTGTTGCTCTTCTTGCTGTTTGTTTTGCTTGTTGTTGCAGTTGTTGTTATTGATGCTGCTCGTTGGCAGCCAACGCAGTGATGACTGTCAACACGCTGATAAGTGTTACGGCCGTTGCTTGCCATGCAAGGACTAAGGACCAGAGAGCAAGGGCCAAGACTGTATCCTATGTTTGTCGATTGGCCTGCTGCTGCTACTACTACTGCTGCTGCTGTTGCTCCTTGCTTTGCACACTACTGACCCAGGCAAATGCTAATTTTATTATGACAAATGCGCCAAGACAAAAAAAATAAAAGACTCTGAATTTCATTGCATCAGCATCAGTATCGACATCAACATCAACAGCAGTGCAAGAATCAGCATCAAGTCAAGTAAATCGAACGTTCATGCAATAATCCTTAAATGCTGCTTAACCCATCTACTGCTGTCTAAGTGTCATGAATTATTGATGATGACGTCTGTCGACACACAAGAGTATAAAGATAAGATTTGCCTTTAGTTTTCTTATACGACAGAATAAGTAACAAATTTGTAACTTGGACGATAAGTTATAGCAAGCACTGTGTGTGCGCACGCTACACTAATTGAAAATGATCATCTGCTGGCAGAACAGAGCTGAACACTATGCTTAACTTAAGTAGACATTTAGTTGGCATTATAAGAAACGCCTGTAGAAGATCGCAAAACAGCAGCCACAAATTGTTGTGTTGAACAATAATCGAGATTGTGCTTGCCGCATACTGCATGCCGCATGCAACCTACTGCAACTGTCAAGTCTAATCTAAATAAGCGATTTACCAGCACATAACTCTCATGCCTTAACCGGAGTGTGGCATGCAACCAGTCGTTAGCAGCCGCCACAAAGAGCAACAGCAGCTGCAGCTTTATAATAATTTGTATAATTTATTCGCGGAACTTTAGATGACAGTACAGGAATTTTACAGCGAGTTAGTTACCTATGCTTATCACCTGCCTAGCGCGCTACATTTTATTCTTCTTCTCTTCATCTCTCTCTCTCAATCATGCTATCTCTCTTTCTTTTGAACTGATAGGCATAATAAATAATTAACACGTGCAGTTACTGCAGTTGGCATTAGCCTTGCTGCTTGTTGCATCTGGCATGTTGCATGTTGTTGTTGTTGTTGCTTTTCTTCGCCTTTTATTTTTTTTTTATTATACGCTGTTGACTTTTTGATTGTCGCAACATTTTTGTAGTCGTTTGTCTCGCTCATTGTCTTCTTTTTTTTTACTCATTGTCTGCTCTGCATAAAGTCAACATTTAATAGGCGCTTTATAGCGCTAAGTACTACTGACTTTTACAGTACTTCCGTGCCCTACGGTCATAGATCTTTTTGTCTACAGCAAACTGAGTCACTTCACAGCAGTTTTGTTGGACACATACTCATGTTTTTTTTTATACACTTACAGAAGTATATTAATTTTCACCAGAAGTTTGATACTATATAGTATATATACATATATATTCCTGTTCAACATCAGCATCAGCAACCAAGTGTTAAATATATGAAACTTAACAGGTATAACTTCTCATAATCCATAAATGTATATGTAAGTCGTTACAAAATTGGATTGGACAACTATATTATATAGCTGCTATAGGAACTATCGGTCGAAATTTGAGTATTTGTATGAACAAATTTTGTGATTCTTAAGCTATGTGCCTGAAACTCATAGCATTTAAGTTTAGTAAAGACTTCTACAGATTTGACAAATTTTATACAAATCGGATGACTATATTATATAGCTGCCATAGGAAAGATCAATAAAAAACTGAGACTTTGTATGAAAATTATTTTTATTTCTTAACTTATGCGTCTAAAACTGACAGAATTAAGGTTTAATAGCGACATACATATATTTGATAAATTTTGATCTAGATCAGACGACTATATCATATAGTTGGCATAGAAACGATCGATCTGCAAATGAGTTTTTGTATGAAAAACTTTTATGATTGTAAAGTTATGCAACTGAAACTTATATAATATAAGTTTAATTATGATTTGCATATATCTGCTAAATTTTATACAAATCGGATGACTATATTATATAGCTGCCATAGGAAAGATCGATAAAAAACTGAGACTTTGTATGAAAATAATTTTTATTTCTTAACTTATGTGCCTTAAACTATAGGAATTAAAGTTTAATAGCGACTTACATATATCTGACGAATTTAATCCAAATCGGATGACTATATTATATAGCTGCCATAGGAAAGATCAATGGAAAACTGAGACTTTATATGAAAATAATTTTTATTTCTTAAACTATAAGCCTAAAACTGACGGAATTAGAGCTTAGTAAAGACTTATATATATCTGTTAAATTTAGTACAGATCAGACGACTATATCATAATGTTACTACAGAAACAATCGTTCAACTATTATTATTTTTTTTTTATTTTAGCAACTTTTTAAGTGCATAAAATCTTCGTTGTGCCATTGTTAACATTACATTCAAGTTTTATACAAATTGTTAATTTATGTTTTAGTGTTGTCTGCACAACACAATGTTAATGACCTTAAGCACAAAAACTGAGAAGTATCTTTTATTGTTGCAACCTACGTAAAAATGTTTTGTGTTGGTCAAAAAACTATTTTAGTTTTTTGCTGCTTAACATATTCCAAATGTAAATCCAATTTAAGTGTAGCTTCATCTATATAAAAAAGAAAAGGAAAGAAAACTTTAATGTTATTCTTTGCCACAGAATTGAGAATTTACTGATTATAATTCGTAGAAAATAATCTTAGGCAAAAGTTTGTGCTATGCTCATTATAAGTAGAACATTTTCTTAGAATACCACAACATAAGCAACAGCAGCAACAACAACAGCAACAGCAACATCAACAGCAGCAACAACAACAGCAACAACAACAACAGCAACAGTAACAAGAAGAAGAAGAAGTACAATCTAAGTAACCGCCTGCTGCTCTGATTTTACTGCCATTTCCTATAGCTATTGCTATCTCACTTACTCTTATACACTTGCCACTTACTCATACTTAGAAGCGTCTTGCTGCTTGCTTACTGCTTGCTTGCTTGCCAGTTCGAACAAATTTAATTCATTGTTAGCTATTCATTTGCCGAGTACCGCAACTTTGCTAGCGCCCCTCGCACAGCACTCGTCCTTTGCACAGTTGCAGCACATTTGCTGCTATTGTTATCATCATCGGGTTCCATGCGGTGAGCTCTAGACAATACTTGGCTACCACACTCTATCTCTTTTTCTCTCTATATCTCTCTCTCTCTCTCTCTCTCTCTCTCTCTCTGTCTCTGTCTCTGTCTCGCCATGCTTTAGTCGACACGCCCTTTTTGCCACCGACGCCTCTTCAACTGTCTCTGAGTTTTTCTTTTGTACGATTGGAAACATTTCAACCGCGGCTGGGCGCCACACATACACATACACACAGAGAGAATGAAAGAGAGAGAGAGAGACACATGTGGCAGTGTTTAAAGTTTAAAGACATACAGTGAGTATTCTATAGAAATTTGTGCACAGTTCTCATGTAATTGTTATTATTCTTGCGGTATTGCTGCAAGCTTAATTGAAAATATTGTAAGTACAACGTTCGTTACTTTTGTATGTGTTTAGTAATAGCTTGCAGCATTTTGTTGCGCCGCTATACAAATGAAATTAATTGAAGGCTCGCGGCATTGAATACAATACACCCACAAAGCCAGTGCAAGAGAGAGAGAGAGTAAGAGAAACTATTGCTTAAAGTTATACAATTGTATGAGAAATTCTTCAAAGTGTAGCATAACTTTTCGCGCCTTATAACTGCCGGCGATTGGCCTTTTTTGCCTTTTCTGCAATTTGACGAACAAAAATTGAAATGACAGTGACTACTGCAAGTATGTGCACACAGAAGACTTTCTGCTTTCAATATAAAATTGAATAGTTAATTTATCTGCAGCAAAGAGTTTAGGCAAAACATTTAAGCAAGCTAATAGCTTCATGTAATACAGTGAACACTTCACGCAATGAACTACTTATGGCAAGCAGATAGACTTTTTGCATGCTATATATTCATATTCGTATCAGGCAAAGCTTAAGCTAATGTTAATAATATTAATAAATGTCGAAAAAAAAAAACAAGGTCAACCGTGCTTCGGCTGACTAACTGAGCAACATGCGAACATATTGCCTGGTCAGCTGTATAAGTAACTGTAGTTGAGCAGCTAGTATATAGACGCGCTAAGATGATTGTACTTCAGGCACGAGTTTACTTTGAAAAGAGCTTTCATTATATGTTGGCAACATTGTCTTTGCCTTTAGACGCAAAGCGCGTGTGTTCGTGTGTTCGTGTCCTTTTATGAGTCATTTTACTGTTAGTTGTAGTTGTGTATGTGTATGTGTGTGTGTATATGTCTACTATATGCAATTAAATTAAATATTAAACTTAATTACACGAACGAACTAACGCGTCGTACAACACGCAGCTGAGTCCAAGTCATAGTCGTCGACTCCATTGACTCCTTGGCCAACTTGCCAACATCATCATTGTCATCATCATCATCATGATCATCATTGTCGTTTGTCGTCATTGTCGTTTTCTCCTTGGGCCTGTCAAATATGACAACGCTCAATAATGCAACATGATTGTTGCGAAGTAATGAAAGTCAATTGTTACGAAGAAAAAGCTCTAGCCGTAGTCATAGTCATAGCCATAGCTGTAGCTGTAGCTGTAGCCCAAGCAGGACACTGTCACGTGCTATATTCCCGCACTACAATTTTTTTACTTCACTTCTCAGTCACTTTACCTTTCACTACCTCTATCTCTGCCTCTACCTCTGCCTCTGTAACCGTAATGACAATGTTGCTTACATTTTGCTGCCTGCTGCCTTTGCTATTGCTACTACTGTTGACTGCCTGACTGCTGCCTGCCTGCCTGTCTGCTAATTGAATTTAATGTAGTTTAATTGAGACGAACGTGATTCTAACTAAAAGCGCTTTATGTTTAATTTAGCAGCTACGACAAACACAAGAGACATGAAGCAGCCATGCGAACTACTTAGTTGACATGATGAAGCCTGATGTTATGCTGCTGCTGCTGCCTATTGCTACTGCCTATTGCTACTGCCTATTGCCACTGCTAATGCTTTTAAACTGCTCAAATTCAAATTCAAATTCAAAATATTTTGTAATTCAAATACAAATTCAAATTAATTGCTCTTGGAAGTCAAAGGCAAAAATTTATAGTTAAATTTTATAGAAATTTGCTAGAATCAAACATTTAAATATTTTATAGGAAATTTTTATTTTTTTTTTTTTTTTATGACAGCTGTCAGCAAATTTTTTACTTTATCAACGAGTATGAATTATGCATGCCAATGAATTGGCCCTCGCTAACAAAAAAAAATAAAAATGCAAGTGCAACTGTAACTGTAACTATGTCAACCGTTGCGTATGAGTAATAGTTTCAGTTTTTGTATTTTCATGATTTCAAGGGCATTTTCAATATTAAAAACTGTTCGAGCGTAGCGCAGCGCGAAATTCAAATGCAGCTGCCGCATCGCATTCTAAAGTCCAAAGTAATAGCAAGCAAGCAGTTGGAGATATGTTAGAGATGTTGAAGCTGCAAGTAGAGCCAATGGTGCAACTAGAGAGAGGGAGAACAGCAAAGGGAATGTGCAACAACGGCACAGCTGTTGGAATTAGCATATAGTTTTGCTACTGCTGCTGCTGCTGCTGCTGCTATTGCTGTCAGCAAACTGAACTGTCATCTACCAAAGGAATGTCAAAAAAAAAAACAAAAAGAGAAAAAGAGAGAAAGAGAGAGTAAAAAAAAACGAACTAGTCAAGCTGCATAATAAATTGAATTTCATCGTACTGGTCATTTGGCGCATCTAAGGCTTTTGGCTTAAACATACTTTTGCCACTTGCCAGTAGCCGCTTGCCAGTTGCCACTGTAAATAGAAAAGTCCTTGACACAAGCAGCATTCACGTACATGGTCAGCGATGGCAAATTCCAACAGACTCTAATCAAATTACATCCCTCTGCCATGTTGTGGCACAGCAACAGCAGCGCCAAAAACTTGGACGGCTGCTCAAAAATTCCAAATATCATATTTACAGCATGCAGTAAGTCTCGCACTCTCTCTCTCTCTTTCGCTGTGTCTTTGCAACTTGCAACTTGACGAGGTATACTGCAATGCAAAAAAAAAAGAAACTTGCCAAATGCCAAAATGAAAACTGACATTTCAATTCTTTCACTTTGTCTTTTGCCAGCCGCGCCAGCTAGTAGTAGTTTTATGCCAATGCCATACGCCAGCTAATCAAATCAAAGCACAAAATTTGCCTCTTCATTTCACAGACAGACAAAATATCTATTTTTTTTTTATGTTTTTTGTCGAATTTCTTTTTAGTTAACTTGCAAAACTAGGCATAAAAAAAAAAAAACGCAAAATCGATTAGCTTACGTATACGTAATATTCATATCTTGTAACTTTCTACAACACGAAATGCAACTTGCAACTTGCAAAATTGCCGCTAGCTAAGAACTTAAATTATGCATATAATGTTTGAACTTTTAATAACTAATTAAATGTTGCTACGTTGCTACGATGCTACGTAACGTTGTTACGTTTACGTATACGGTAAATGAAGCAAAGTATGAAAATAATACGCAAAAATATCAAAGTAACCGCGGGCAGGCAACAGGGGTGCAATAATCCTTATATATATATATGTAATTTCATTTTGCTTCCTTTTTCTCTTTCACTCACACACTCTCTCTCTTTCACTCTACTTTACGCACTTGTCTAAGTGAAGTGCGTGCTATGCTCAGCAACAAATCAAACATTGTTTCAATTTATCAAATTAAAATTTAAATTGCAAACAGTACGCCAACATGCCACTCAACAACTGCTGCCACCCCATGACACCCTACGACACCCTACAATACAGCCAGCAGTCACACCCTGTGCCAAAAAATGTTCATGAAATTTGTACCAAAAATTTGTTGGTCAACGAAGCAAACTTAATGGCGTGTGGCCTCTTTATGACGTCCATATAAAACCAGCAAATACTGACAGTGAGTGAGAAAGCAAAAGATAGAAAGAGATAGCAAGAGAGAGAGAGAGAGAGAGAATGAGGAAAAGCAACGTTGCTCAATAAATATTTAATTATAAAGCGAAAAGAGAAAAAAAAAAATGTTAATTACTATTTGTCATTTGCTTAATAAGTGGCGCCAGGCGCATGCCAGTCGCATGGCAATCGACTGGCACAGTGCTAGCTAAAATTAAACGCATTCAAACTGGCAAAAAGTGCTGGCAGCTTGTGTTTTAAGCTTTTATAACTACATTTAGTATAACCGTAATATGCTTTAATGCGACAAAATTGAAACAACATACAATGCTACATGATGCGATATGCATATATTTTGGCAGACATCGGAACGTCCCCCCAAAACTATTTGCGGTCCATGTTATGCGGTCACACTGTGGTTTTGCACCACGATATGCCAATGCCAATGCTTATGCCTATGCCTGTGAATATGCTCCGCATAAGTTTGTGGTCGCATCCCTTTACTCCTTTCGTTTGTTTTCCTATCCTACCCTATCCTATACTTGCCTATCCTGCCTTGCCTTGCCTTGCCTTGCCATTGCTTGCCATTCATTTCATTTTCATTTTCGTTTTCATTTTGCATAAGCTCTAAAGTACACATCATATATTATTAAAATCGCAAAACGGTCAATTTTGCCTTAACGACAATGTCTGCGCCATTGTCCCTATCCCTGACTTGTTCCTGGCCATGCCCAGCCTTGTAATGGGCTTGACAATTGGGTTTCGTGCATGTATAAACATTTGCATTAAGATTTTATATGTGTTTGCCCAATGAAGCGTTGTAATGAGTCAGTTTAATGGCTTTGTTGGATTACATAGCGACAGGACTTCCTGAACACCTGCAATGCGTGGTATTTGCTAGTCGAGCCAAGAAATGTTAAAGCATAATTGTATAAAAATTAAATCTTTTTTTTTAATTGAAATTGCTCTTTAATCGTTCCTGTGTTACATATTCTCATCCTTTTTTACACTTACACTTATCTTCATTGTATAAGTTCACCTCAATTTCCTTCAAACAATTTTTTTTATAATTTCCTTGAAAAATATTTTATTATGGTAAAGAAGAAAATTTGTGTGTGTGTGTGTGTGTGTGTATGTGTGATGTATTATTATTTTTTTTTTTTAATAGCCTAGACTAGTGCGGCATACATTAGCCATATTATTAGACTTTATGGCCCTTAGATTTTTGGCAATTTTGTCACAACAAATGGCCCAACATGGTTGAGAGCACGCCGCCGGGCCATAAAGCATTGGCATCGGCATCGACATCAGCTTCGACTACGACTACGACTACTACTACGGCTTTGGCTAACAACATGTTCCAATAAAAATCGTACAGTGACTGATGCAAATTTATGCCTGGCCTGACCCAGCTTGGCCTGGTGAAGTCTAATTTTTAGATGGGCGTTTACAATGTTTTTGCCAGATTTGCATGCCACAACAGCAACAACAGTAAAAATAACAACAACAATTCAGTTTATAAGTGGAAAGAGGCTGAACCAGAGTACAAAAAAAAACAAAATAAATAAATAAAAAAATAAAAAAAAAACACATACACAATTCATTTTCAAAATGAATTTGTTCCGCTGTAACGGCCATAAATGCATTTAAATTTATTGGAATGTGCGACAGCAGCATCATCATCAGTATTGGGGGAATGGCAAAAGGGGGAGAGCAATGGAGATTGAAAGCTCGGGTATAAGAAGAAGCGAGAGTAAAAAAAAACACGCTCAACCATTGAATGACAATAAATTATCAAATTTATTTTGACAGCGCGAAAAATCCCGCTACGAACGAAACGCAAAACGCAAAAAAACGCAAAAAAACGCAAGAAACGATACGAAATGAAACGAACTCAAAACGTCAGGGAAAATGCGAGCAAAATATATTCAGAAGGGACATTTGTGACAGGAAGTTTCAGTTCAATGGTTTGTTCCAGCGGCCGGTTTTGAATTGCCTGAAATATATATATATATATATATATATCTGTATGTTATATGATATATATACTTATGTTCATATCTATTTACATTCATCTACTCAAATGCACTCTAAGGTCACTTTATATACATTTGTTATTCGACTTTTAATCGAATTGTTCCTAAAACCATAAACCAATTATCTTTAATTGCAGATATTCCAGCCTTGTCATATGAAGATAACGAGCTTGAGACATTTTTCTGCCCTGATGATGGTGTATTTGCTGATGACTATGATTGTCGCATCTATTATCGTTGCGAGAGACGTTCAGAAAATTATATTCAACCCTATAAGTTTGCTTGTAAAGAGGGCACCGTATTCTCACGTTCTCTACTTTTGTGTTTACCTCCAATGTTGGCCGGACGTGGCGAATGTATAGAGGACAATCAGTTGTCATATGATGGACTCGTCGGAGATGAAGATGGACAAATGGCAGAGTCAGTAACTCCAGCTGCCTATCGATTACACACCTATGCAACGGAAAATAATTTGCCAACAAATTACGGTTTGACAGGTCTGACTGGCGTTTCAGTCATATCCTTTACGAGCTCATCATCTTTACGTTCAGCTGTGGATGAGTCTGTACTATGTGAAGGTGATGGTTTTATGAGTGACCCCAGCGACTGTACAGTTTTCTATCGATGCATTTCAAATGGAAAAGGCTATAATCAAATTGGTTTCCGATGCTCGGATGGCACCGCTTGGGATGAATCGTTGCAGTCCTGCAACCATCTATTTGAAGTACGTGCTAATGGAGGCTGCCGTCAGCAAACAGAGCCGCTGAACGATAACTTTGCCACAGATCAAACATCAACGCAGTCATCCCAATCAAGTTTCCAAAATTCCACATCGTCATCCTCATCATCCTCGTCCAGCAGTCAACATAGCTCCTCGTCAAGTTCAAGCTCGACTAGCTCCAGTTCAAATCATGAATCTTCCACATCAAGCAGTCATCAGCAATCCACATCAAGCTCCAATGGTAGCCAATCCTCGAGCAGCACGGAAGGTTCCAACAGCGAAAATCAGCAATCTAATTCGGGTTCTTCTAATCAAAGCTCTGAAAGTAACCAATCGTCAAATAATAATCATAATTCAAACAACCAGAATCAGAGCTCAAGCAGTAATCAATCATCCTCTGGCAGTAATCAATCATCAAGCAATAATGAAAACTCAAACAATCATAACCAGAGCTCAAGCAGTAATCAATCTTCCTCTGGCAGTAACCAGTCATCAAACAACAATGAAAACTCAAACAATCATGAATCCTCGAACAATAGCAATAGTGGCTCATCCAGTAATAATCAAAGTTCTTCAAACAATCAATCAAACAATCAAAACCACAATCAATCAAATTCAAATGCTTCCCAATCAAGTCAAACTACTAATAAGCCAGACCCATCCGAATGTGAGGATCAGAACACTTATATACCTGATAAGAAGGATTGTGCCAAGTTCTATAGATGTCGTTTGGATGATGATGGTAATCTAGAGACCGTTCCATTTACATGTGGTCCTGGAACCGTTTGGAGTCAAGAGGAAAAAGTTTGTGTACTACCGACTGACGATCAAAAAGAGAAATGCAACATTCAAAATTCCAATCACCAATCAAATGAAAATTCGTCCAACAATAATAACAATAATCAGTCAAGCAATCAACAGGAATCATCCAGCTCAAACCATAATCAATCAGGCAATCAGCAAGAATCATCTACTTCAAGCAGCAATCAACAATCATCCAACAACCAACATGGCTCATCATCTTCAAGTTCCAACAATCAGTCTTCCAATCAATCTTCTTCATCTTCTTCGAGTTCCCACAATCAATCATCAAACGCCACGCAAACGGAGAATGCAAGCTCTACATCCAAGCCTACAAATCCAGATGGTGAATGCGAACATACGGAAACATATTTGCCGGACAAAAAAGATTGTGGTCGATTCTATCGCTGTGTAGACAACGGCAATGGCGGATTTGACCGAATTGCTTTCGATTGTGCACCAGGTACAGTTTGGGACCCTGATTCAAAGGGCTGTAACCATCCAACGGATGTCCAAAAGGAACAATGCAAAGCTATGGCTAACGGCACAAGTTCATCATCTCAAGGTTCAAGCAGTCAAGGATCTTCCTCCAGCCAGGGTTCTTCCTCTAATCAAAGCTCATCATCTAACCAAGGATCTTCCTCAAATCAAGGATCATCTTCTAACCAGGGATCGTCTTCTAACCATGGATCGTCTTCCAATCATGGATCATCGTCTAATCAAGGATCTTCTTCAAACCAAGGATCATCTTCGAATCAAGAATCATCGTCTAACCAAGGATCATCTTCCAACCAGGGTTCTTCTTCCAACCAGGGTTCTTCTTCCAACCATGGGTCATCTTCCAACCAAGGTTCTTCCTCTAATCAAGGATCATCCTCTAATCACGAATCGTCTTCCAATCAGGGATCTTCCTCCAATCACGAATCATCGTCCAATCAAGAATCTTCTTCCAACCATGGATCGTCTTCCAATCAAGGATCATCTTCCAATCAAGGGTCGTCGTCTAACCAAGGATCATCTTCCAACCAGGGTTCTTCTTCCAACCATGGGTCGTCTTCCAATCAAGGTTCTTCCTCTAATCAAGGATCGTCCTCCAATCACGAATCGTCTTCAAATCAGGGATCTTCTTCCAACCATGGGTCGTCTTCGAATCAAGGTTCTTCCTCTAATCAAGGATCGTCCTCCAATCACGAGTCGTCTTCAAACCAAGGATCGTCTTCCAATCAGGGATCTTCTTCCAACCATGGGTCGTCTTCCAATCAAGGTTCTTCCTCTAATCAAGGATCGTCCTCCAATCACGAATCGTCTTCCAATCAGGGATCTTCTTCCAACCATGGGTCGTCTTCCAATCAAGGTTCTTCCTCTAATCAAGGATCGTCCTCCAATCACGAGTCGTCTTCAAACCAAGGATCGTCTTCCAATCAGGGATCTTCTTCCAACCAAGAATCGTCTTCCAATCAAGGATCATCGTCCAATCAGGGATCTTCTTCTAACCACGGATCGTCTTCCAATCAGGGCTCATCCTCTAATCAAGGATCATCGTCCAATCAAGAATCTTCCTCAAACCAAGAATCATCATCTAACCAAGGATCGTCTACTGAAAATTCTTCCAACCAAGAAACATCTAGCACTGAATCTTCTTCTTCAACTACACAGAAACCTTTTAAACCAGCAGAAAAGTGTGAAAGCGAAGAAACATTCTTGGAAGACAAGAAAAATTGCTCGAAATTCTATCGTTGCGTTGATAATGGCAAAGGAGGCTTTATGAAGGTTTCCTTTACTTGCCCACCAAATACAATTTGGCATCCTGATGCAAACAGTTGCGATCACCCATCACAAATTAACTTAGAGAAACTTAAATGCAAAGGAGGCAGCACTGGGCAACAAACAAGCGAACCATCATCCGGTTCAAACAATAATGAAGAATCATCTACCTCATCCAGTAATACATCGTCGTCTAGTTCAAGCACAGAGTCTAACAATGTCTCGACGACAACTTCATCCAGCTCAAACCAATCAAGTTCCACGACATCATCAAAGCCATCCAGTAAATGTACCATGGAGGGAGAATTTTTGGGTGATGAGAACAACTGTGCCAAATTTTATCGTTGCGTGGATAACGATCGAGGAGGTTTTAATACCGTAGCGTTCACTTGTGGCCCTGGAACCATATGGGATGCACAACTTATGGCCTGTAATCATGCTTGGGCTGTTAAAGATAAAAGTTGCGGTACAGCAATAACAACATCACGACCAACGACTCAAGGTGAAGATTCAGGTTCTTCGACTCCATCAGGCTGGAAGCCAACTTCAGCGCCACAGACTCCTTCCACACAGAGCACAACTACTACTAAGCGACCTGCGACAACAACATCATCTACACAAAAACCAGCACATCCTGGAGTCTCGTGCAAGTCGGAAGGCTTCATTGGCGATCCTAACAATTGCGCCAAGTTCTATCGGTGCATAGATAATGGTAAAGGCGGCTATAATCAAATTGCATTCCACTGCGGTGCTGGAACAGTTTGGGATGAGGAACTTCAAACCTGCAATCACGATCTAAATAAATGTAACCCCAAAAAACCAGAAGAAGGTGAGAATAATACAACTGAATCTGACAAGGTTCCTTGTGAGAAGCCCACAACGATTTCTCCAGACACGACAACAACAGATTCAAAACCAATTTCAACTACTTCGACTATCGAGACGACAACAACTGAATCGATATCTACAACAACATGGACCACCGATAAACCAAACCCTCCCCCCACAACCATTATTACAACAACTACAGAATGGATCTCCACTTCGGAAACCGATGAACCAACTCCACCGACTACAACAATGACAACGTCAACAACTACAACGGTGCCCAACTTACCACCAGGTACAAAATGTAAAGGAGTAGGATTTATGGCTGATCCAAACAATTGTCGGAAATTCTATCGCTGTCTTAAGGCCGGTGATGGCTACTCCAAGCATGAGTTTATGTGTGCCAAAAATACAGGTTGGAACGAAGCATTACAGACATGTGATCATGCGGATAATGTTCCCAATTGCTCAGGACAAACCGAATCACCGACAACTTCAACTGAAGATTCTATGCAAACAACATCGACTGAATATTATCCAGTGCCAACACCAGGATCAACAACAACAAAACCTACCACAACTGACAAACCAACCACAACTGACAAACCAACAACAATGAAACCAACCACAACTGATCTGCCGACAACAATGAAGCCAACGACAATGAAACCAACGACAACTGAGTATCCAATGATAACAAAGCCCATCACAACGGAAGATCCTAAATTACCAACAACTACTGAATATCCGACAACGACAGGCAAATGGCCAATGAAACCTACAACAACCGGAGCACCGCAAAAACCTGTCACAACAACAAAACCACAAAAACCAACGACACAAGAATATCCAACAACAACAACTAGTACGGACTCTTCAACGAAACCAACAACAGAAATAACTACAACATCAAAACCAGGATATATGACTACATCACAGCCTGGATATACAACCACATCGCAGCCTGGATATACAACCACATCGCAGCCAGGATATACAACAACTTCGCAGCCAGGATATACAACAACAGTAGAGCCTGGATATACAACAACAACTGAGAAATCTGAATCGAACTTTAAATGCACATCGGAAGGTTTTCATGCTGATCCTCAGGACTGTAACAAATATTATCGCTGTACCAAACAGAATGATAGTTTCCAGAAATACGCATTCAAATGTCCCAATGGTACAGTCTGGGATTCCTCGCTAGAGACTTGTAATTATGCCGATCAAGTTTCAGGCAACTGTTCCTCCGGTAGTTCAAAACCGCCAACAACTACAGAAGCAACAGGCACAGATAAACCAGAAACCACAACAACTAAACCAATATCAGAGAAACCCGAAGAAATTACAACCAATAGACCATCAACAGACAAACCTGATACTACTACAACCGATAGACCAACAACAGACAAACCTGAAACTACTACAACCGATAAACCATCAACAGATAAACCGGAAATAATAACAACAATAAAACCGACGACTGGTAAACCCGAAACAACAACAAAAATTACTGTAGAAACTACAACAACCATGAAACCCATCGAGACAACAACAACAAGCAGCAATGAACCAGTTGAAACAACTACAAAACCACAAACTAATCCACAACATCAAACTTCAAACTCAAGCTCCCCATGTCCAAATATTACTGAAGATCAAGATCTATTTGTCTGTCCATCAGGCTTCCGACGACATCCTAAACATTGTGACACTTTCTATCAGTGCAATGAGAATGATAAATCAAATCTGAATATTGTCATGTTCCAATGTCCAAATGGCACCGTATATCAGGAGAAGTCATGTCGTTGCGCTAAACCTGAACCCAATGATAGCTGCAGCCTAAAGAGAAAGTTGCCAGTAGAGGAGCAATCATTGAACCTGGCAAGTTTTTATACAATTTACATTAATCACATATGAAGTAACATTAATTCGTTTTTTTTTTTTTGGCAATAGGTGCAAATACATACAACATTACCGCTATGTCCCGAGGAGGGTCACTTTGCTCTCAATCAAGATGAATGCAGCCAGTTGTTCATTAAGTGTGGTTACATCCATCAAACGGGTCGTATCGAGGGTCAAATCTATCGTTGTCCACAAGGCTTCAGCTATTGGAATGTGAGTCGACGCTGCGAACCATCGAAAAAATTAAACAATTGCACTACGACCACATACAATGTTGATGGGAGTGTGCCGCTCGAGTGGCTCAATATTGGCCATAGACGTCGTAGTCTAATGATATAAATACAATAATAAACTGTCTCAAGAATTTAGTTAAATAATAATATAAAAGTTGTAACGGCATTGTAATTATTTGCTGCGCAAGCATATAGTTCTATATATGCTAATATCAATGTTCACTTGTCGATACTTGTACATCTTCATAGAGCTCAGTGCTTGCGCAACAAATGATGAGCCAGAGAACTAGATTAGATTATAGTGCAATTATAATAAGTTTAACATGGGTCAATAATACGAATATGTATCTGGTGTTGGTTGATTAAGCTTAATTAACAATTATTTTGAAAATTATTCCCTATAACAATTGGATGCATTGCATTGACTTTTATATGATGTATGATGTATGTAGTTGTTGTTTTTGTTTTCACACAATAATTGTATTATTTATGTTTAAAGTTTACACAAACGTAACGTTTTAAACGCCATATTTAGCTTATTCTATTCTTAAAATTTATAATAATAAATAAAAACATATACAATAAATTTAAAATGAGCTGAAACTTAAAATGACTAAGTATTATTTGTTTCTTATTTCCATTCATTTCCATTTCTTCGATTCCTTCTTCTATCCATCTATTTAAAATAAAAGCCAGTCATTTCCTCTTTTTTGCCACTGGCGGTGCTGCTGGATTTTCGCCCTTATAGAACTCTTTTAACAGCGCCATTGCCTCATCAGCGCGTACTCCGCCTGTGATGTTTATACGTTGTCCAACAACTGCAGCGACATCGACAACAGTTTTGCCACCAAATCGATCATTTTCGCAACCATAGATTATTTCCTTGACGGCTAGCGTATGTAGTGCTGCTGAGCACATAATGCAGGGCTCTACGGTTACAATAACGCTGATTTCGTTGAACATTTCACGGGCTGGCAAACGCTTTTCGCGGCAGTAAGCCAAAGTAGCATCGATGCAAATGAACTCCGCGTGACGTGTTGCATTCCGATGGACGTTCACTTCGTTCCCGCCACGTGCGATGACCTTGTCGCCGTGTACAAATACACAACCGACTGGCACTTCCCCTGCGTCACGTGCTCGGCGCGCTTCTACTAAAGCTTCCTCCATAAAAGCCGCCATTTTTCATGGAAAAATCTCAGTTTATTCACTAGCAAACAAAAACAGAGCAGGCAACGACGCCACGACGCAAGAAAGCAAAAAATAACAACCACATATCAGCTGTTCATTATTCAACAAGTTGGCAGCACGGCTGCATAGAGCTGCAAAAATACCGATGATACTATCGCTGTTATTAATATATCTTTGTTAATCGATGTTTTGCAGCCCTAGTTTAAAATAAATAATTTATCGATTTTTAGAATAACAATGGCGAAAGTAATAAATTTTTCTTAGTTTTGAAGATAGATACAATAATAAATATGTTTATCTTTACGTTTTATTACACATAAATTTGAGCAAATCATGTTCTTTCAAAAAGGCTTCAGCCTTTTCTGGCCAATTAGTGTTGTTCAGCGAACGCGGACTTGGATGTGGTAAACGAAGAACAGGCACAGTTGAGCCACAATATGTCGAACGTTTCAACACGGTGTAAACATAGTCTCCCACAGCCACTACAATTTGAGGTTGTACAAGATAAAGCTGCTTATCCAATGTTTGCAAACAAATATCACGTATCTGTTGTTTGTAAGAACCCTTTAACTCGCTGGGTGTAATATTATGTCCAGCTTCATCAAAGAAAGCTAACGGACAAAAATTATAGACAAAACACTGTTTAGAAAATGTGTCCAAGCTACCGTCAGACAAACGCTGAAATAATTGCCAAAGTCGAACTCCGCTGGGCTCTTCAATACTGCAGTCCAATCCTTTGACAGGTCGTTTTGAATGAATTATTGGTGGTTGTAGGACCTCGCCATGGAGTTGCATGATATCTCTAACTGTGCTAACGTTTCCAAATGGGACCTTCAAAATTATATTATAATGAGAATTGAAAATATACAAAGCTAAATCCGATAAATCTTACCCCTGTCTGACCCATTCCATTCGGTCCTGGATTCATCCCTATAAAGATGATTCGCTTGCGGCTCGTTAGAAATTTACGAAGGTAGGCGCAATGCAAGGACGAAGCATACTCCACAGGATTGTAGACGCACGTTATAAGTTGAGGCAGTTCGAGCCCATTTAGATATTCATTTAAGTCGCATTCATTTTGATAGAAAGTCATCCAAAGTGGCTCAGAGAACATTTCTGAAATTTTCGCACCTGGCAGCTCAGTAATCTTCGCTAACTTATTATTTTGGATTGATTCCACTTGTTTTTGTAATTTACGTTTAATCATATTTATAAGTCTTCAACGTATTACGTAGTTCCGTTAGGTATAATTCGTTTATTTTGCGTTAAGACTGTGTCCTTTAACGACATATCCATCATGATTTATCATAGACTAAAAACAAAGCTTTAAATTTTTATCGATAAGATAGATATCTGTACCCACACACACACACAGGTGACAATCAGCTGAAAATATTCGGCGTTGCCACCTTTGGGTTGTAAGACTAAATTAAATTTTTGAGTTCGAATAATTTTGCGCCAAATGCTTAATAATAAAGAGCGTCAATTATATAAAGTATTTAGAATTTATTTATTACTAGCATATACTTTGAATAATTTTATATTTAAAACAAGCAATCAATGTGCATTGAATATTATCTCACTATTGTATAGCACTGTTTATTAAATCATAAAATACATTTATAATTAAAACAACGATTAAATAAATGAGCAGCCATTTTGAAATTTTGAAAAATGTTCGCGAGTTTTGCAGCACGGGCGGAAGCGATGACGCGTTATGACAGTAGATTATCTAACACTGGCAGCTGCGACAGCTGTTCACCCTGTTTTGTCATTTGTTGTTGTATTTTTTGCTACACATAAACTTAATATAAAAGAAAATATAAAAAATAGTCAAAGAAAACGTTAACTGTTTATTGTTTGTTATTGAGTTTTACCCATATTCGGAGCATATTATGCACTGCACTGTGGTCCAATAACTCTTTTCTATTAAACATTCCCACCACATATCCAAAATTGATTAGGAAGAAAAAGAAAGTGCTCGGGCGCCAGCTAAGCAAAGCAAAGCGAAAAACTTAAATTGGCCTTGGAAAACAGAACAACACAGCAACGAAGGAATTCCAAATAGTATTGCACTCAAATATAGAATTAGCATTTTTTTTTTGCATTTGGCAATGAAATTTTCACTGGCCACTGGCAATGAACTCCAGACTTGAAGGCTCCTCAGCCCAGGCCCAGGCACAACAGCTGCAGCGGCGCTCCAGCACCCTATCGATGGCCAACGTTAACGAACGTAAACAGAGCAGCCCCAAGATGGAGATCACGAAACTCAATCATGAGCTCATTGAGGAGTGTAAACGCAGCCAAGAGGATTCCATATTGTCGCGCCACTTGCGCCACGAGCTCGAGAAGTAAGTAATATATACATATATATACAGATAAGAGTTGAGCTTCTTGCCGAAAAAAAAAAACGGAACGGAACGGCGAGTGACGAGTCGATTGATAACAGTTGAATGACCATCCGCATGGGTCTTCGTATCGTCGCGTTTAATCAATGTTTTTTTTTTTTTTTGTCATTTTTACTGCGTTCAACAGTTTTTACTTACTGATTGTTTAAAGTTTCTTGAGGTTATCGCGGGTTAAAGACTAAATAACTAAATTGCACTTCCTCTATTTACAGACATCCGCGTGAGTCGCGACGCGAAGTTGTGAAAAAGCAACGTAACGGATGTGCCCCACTTTTTATTGCCTGCAAACGTGGTGCAGTTGTAATTGCCGAATATCTGATAACGATTTGCGAGGCGGATATCGAGCAGCGTGGTCATTTTGAGGTACCCGAGGATAATAGCTTTCATTATGTATCGCCATTGTGGGCTGCCGTTGTTTCCGGCAAGCTATCGATGGTCAAGTATTTGGTTCGAATCGGTTGTGATATAAATGCCACATCGGATTCGGGCTCAACACCTGTACGCAGTGCCTGCTATATGACACACACAGACATTGGTAAGTGATGCAATTTCATTTAATGAAAAATTGATTAACACTTTATGTATTAACACTTTTTGTACAGTTAAGTTTCTGGTGGAGAACGGAGCCGACATCAAGAAGCCAAACATTAATGGTGGCACCTGCCTTATCAATTCGGTACAGTCCGTGCAGCTTTGCCTATATCTTGTGCGCAAGGGAGCCGATATAAATGCGCACGACATACAGGACAAGACAGCACTGCACTATGCCATACAGGAGCATCGACTCGATACAACAAGAATGTTGATAGAGCAGGGCGCTGATCCCTTTGCCAAAAGTCGATATGGTGACGATGCATTGCGAACAGCTTGTCTTAAGGGTGCTCATCAGATATTCGATTATTTAAAAAAGGAATTAAACTATTCAGTGGAACGTATTGCTGAAGCTCATGAGCTAATGGGCTCAACATTTTTGGATGAACACAATGAGTCGCGTGTATGTATATTACATTGGCGTATGGCTCATCATATACGTGCCGCCTACACGCCATACATTGAAAAGAAACCAAAAGTGCCGCTGCGTAATGCCTATGAAAATGCTGTGGAATTTGCGACCCTGGAGGAGCTGGATAATATTGCCACAGATATGGATGCAATGCGTACACAGAGTCTATTAATATGTGAACGTGTACTGGGATTAACACACAAAGATATGCTATTTCGTTTGACCTTTCGTGGCGCCTCATATGCTGATTCATTGCAATTGCAACGTTGCATTGATCTATGGCGTTTTCTACTTGAAGTACGTGTCTCCAATTGGTCCATATTGCATTTTGAGACATGTTTTGCCGCCCAGGCATTGGTACGCCTCATGTTGGATTTACATGTGCGCAATTCTAATCATATGCGCAGTGATGCACGTGCTCGTTATATGCATCAGGATAATTTATTACCAAGATTTGAGGATGTTCTCGGCGTATTTCGTACACTTGCCGATAGTGCTGTCGAAGTGAAAGAATTATTGAAAGTGCGACCAGTCTTTAGAAGACAACAGGAGAATTATGATCGTGTCTTACGATGTTTAGCGCATCTTATCTATCTGCTGATCAATACCGTCCACACAGATGCACAGCATAAGCTTATATTTCGTACCGTACATAAATCGGTCGTTGCTGGAAATTTGCGAAGCGCCAGCACATCAGATACCTTGCTGCATTTGGCCGCTTCGCGTCTCAATGTGATAAAAAGTGGTTACATAACCGAGGACAATTTTGCCGATGTAAGTTATAATATATATAATAAATATTTCTATATATAATTTTGATTGATTTTGATACTTGTAGAAGACTGTATTCCCCAATGCGGATGTCATTAAATTGCTCATTGAATGCGGCATTGATGTCAATACGAAAAATGAAGCCAAATCGACGCCTTTACACGTAGCCTGTCAGCCCTACAATTATGACAATGAGGTAACAAAAAAAGAAATTAGTTCTCATTATCAATATGTATTTATATTTTATATATTTTTGTTTATACAGATTGTACACTTATTGCTTAAGTGTGGGGCGGACATTGATCAACCGAATCGAGCTGAGAAGCGACCATACGATTCAATTGCTTCGAATCCTAGCAACACTATCCCACTGTTAAATTTTATATCATTGCAGTGTCTATGTGCAACGGTGCTTAGTAAGCATAAGATCCGTTATAAGGATCAATTGCACAAACAGCTCGAGCAATTTGTGCATAACCATGAACCATGAATCATGAATCATATGAAACATCAATGAAACCATAAAGCAGTCAATCATTAATCCATAAATAAGATACAGCAAAATAATTGTATCTGTATCTGTATCTGTTGAAATTGTTAGTATACATTAGATACGTGTTTTTTGTTTTGGCCATATCGAAATTTAACCAGTGTGTATTTTTCTCTGTTTTGTTTTCTCCTCAAATACTATGTATATATATATATTTATATATATGTATATATATATATATATATTTATCTATATTTATATATATATATACATATATAAATATATATATAACTGTATATGTATTATCTATCTATCTGTAACTATTGTTAACTTATTCGGCTAAAAAGCAAAAAAAAAAAAAAAAACAATTTACTCTTAACAAAACTCAATAACAAAAACAGCAATGAATGAAAGAAAATGAACAAACAAACAAAAAAAAAAAAAGAAAAAAGAAAAAGAAAAAACAAGCAAATGATGAAAAACAAAACAACAAAAAACTAATGTATAACAAAAGCAAAAAGTGTAAGCGATATACGTGATATTAAATCTGTAAATGAGAAATTAAAGTGAATCATTAATATTTTAGTAAAAATAAAAATAAAATCAACTTAACGTTCAATATATTTAAACAGTGGAAGGCAAACAGCAAATGTTCAGTAGTTCATAAGTATATTAGGCATATAAATAAATATATAATACTCAATATTATACATATTCTACATATATATATATATATCTATACATATATATACTTAGACATGCATGCGTAATTTAGTATAACTAATTTATCACTTGTTAACTAACTGAAATTAATCTCCAATGCAATATTATAATTGTTAAAAAGAAAATATAAATATATAAAATAAAATAATTAAATGTTAGTGGGCCAAGAAGCAAGCAGCAAACAATTTTGCTATTATTATTATTGGCAATTTGAAGAAAAGCTTTTCCACAACTGCCTTCCCAATAATAACAAAATTATAAATTACTATATAAATATATACTATATATTATATATAATAAAAAATCATCAACAGTATCAACAGCAGCAGCCGCAGCACCATTTAGCATTATATTTTGTGTTTAATATTTTAATGTTTTACTGCTATCAAAAAAAAAATATATGATATATATTTATAAATACTTTGAACAAGGAAAATTTATGCAGCAATAATAAAAAAAAAAAAAATAAATAATTGTTCTAATCAATTAAATAAATAATATTATAATAAAAATAAAAACATCTACTATCGTCTTTCTAACTTTTATATACAGCTTTGCTTTTATTTATTTTTATCATTATCATTATTATTTTTATTATTATTATTATTAGCAAAATGTTGTCTATAAATTATAAATGTTTATTTATACGTAGGATGAACAGATATATATGTATATATATAATTGTGACTTTGATGATTTCATTATCATTATACTATAAAAAATTATCATTTAAAATATATGAACAGCGCGCCGCACATAATGAACAATGATAATATATAAATATATTGCATATGTATATATAATTGTGACTTGGATGATTATATTATTATCATTATTCTACATAAAAAAAAAATATCATTTGACATATGTGAACAGTGAGATGCACATAATGAACAATAATAATGATTGTGCAGAGAGTATGCTTACACTCGCACTACGCAAATTCGTATAACTATCAACGATATGTATTTTCCAGCCCATGTTGCCGTGCGTAAAGGAATTATAATAGACAGTATCGGGCCATGTGATATTTGGCGTAATCTCAAGTGTTGCTGGTGGCTCATCACTGCAAGTGATTAGCAAGGAACGATTAAATTTCTTAAATGTTGGGAAATTATCATCTAAACGACGATCATAATTCTCCGGATAGCGAGCCAAACATAGCGGACCAGCTGCTGTGGGCTTTGGGCGACCACGACGTGTGAATTCAACACCAGCGAGTACACGAATTTCACTTTGCTTGGCATCCGACAGACGATCAAAGCCACCCTGAGGATCATCCGTTATTACCAAGGGATGATAATGTTCCGGTGAATGTGGATTGTTACCGCCACGGACTTTGAAGGTGTAAGTGAGGCCACGTTTCAGATATAATTCGGGTATCAAGTAGCCATTGATGTACCAGGACAAGCCGCTAGACACATGTCCCGTCAGACCCTGGTAACCACGTGTACCACCCGAAGGCCCCAGATAAGCATTAAATGAGCGAATGGTGCTGGAAATATGATAAAATTATTAAAATAAATCAAATAAAATTATTTCAACTTACGCATCCGTAATCCTTGTACGTTCCCACAATTGTACGGGAGTTTCCATGCGTTTGGTAAAACTAAAACAATCGTTAACCGGTTCCGTTGTATTAAAGTCAATGATAATATCGCTTTTAGGATAATACGTATGGAATGCGGGCTCATTATTGGAATCCAATTGTCCAAAAGCCCAAACAACAAAATTGCTGCGATCCAGAAAAATCTCCTTATCCCCATCATCGGCTACAAAAATAATAATTTCAAATTCAACAATTCTGAATATAAAATAATTAGAGAAATGATAACTTACAGGATTTTAGTGTGCGACGAAAGCTAATCGTATTGATGCCATCCTTACGACTGTATGTGTTCAGCTGAAAATTATCTAATCCTCCAACGACATCATCACGACAAACACCTTTATTCTGGCCCAGAACCTGTACACAAGGTGCCAACGATGTTATATTATAGTCCACTGTGTATGCTCGTATATCATCTATGTAGGCAACGACAACATCAGCGCCAATCATTTGACTAGATAAATCCGAGCCAGAGATACCAAAGGACATATAATCTCTTTTGGCCACCTGACCTGACAACTGAAAGGTTATCTGTGGTCCAAAGACTTCCCACGACACCTGCAAATCCTTATGCAATTGCCTGCAATTTGGTAACGAGAATTCATACGGTGTTATCTTGACTAGCGATGGCGGCACATTCAAATTATCCGATATTAGTACATGACCAAAATTCTCATTGTCAGCGACATCATAGACGCTGATCCAATCAATGTCAAAAATTGTCTTATCGCCGGGCAATTCAATTTCAATGGTTTCCTTGTTGTACTTTCGTATAGGGTCAAGACTAAAATCAAGATGAGATTCAATTTTTTATGTTTATTGATTAATTATCAAGTCTATTTTGATGATTCATTATGATTCATTCATAATATATTACTCACTAGCCACGCTCATCGGGCATCTTGCTGCCACGACTCGATGGTTGTGCTCCAACACCCGTCCAGAAGAATGTTCGTTTGCCCAACCCATCGTAGGTAAAGTCTTTGATGCGTATTGTCTTTGAATCCAATATTTCAATACTGCTACTGCTGACGTTGTGGCTGCGCTTTGAGAATGTGCCGCCAGTCTGTGTGCGTGGTGGCTCAAAATCTTCGGGTATATAAACATCACCAAAGTTATTCTGATTGTTCAAATCATACACCGCAAGCCACTTGATTTCAGTCATTTTCTTGCGATCGGGCAGTGTTAGGGTAAAGTCTTTGTTATGATAGAGATGCAAAATGTTTGTTCTAAAAAAAAAAAATTAAATTAAATAAGGAAAAAATTATTTAATTATTTCTTTTACTTACTTGCCATATTCATCGGGCACAATGAAACCCTGCGGACCGGGACGATTGCTAGCGCCGGACCAAAAGAAAGTATCTGCGCCATTGCCATCATAGTTGAAGCCAACTAATAGAAATGTGTATTCATTGACCGCATAAATATCACCCGAAACCTGATGATGATACGAGTTCAGTTTGCCCAAATATTTTCCACGATATGGTCCATCCTCGTCCTCGCCTTCGCCCTGTGCAACTTTAAATACAAATTGAAAACATTAAAACAAAAAAAAAACTCAAAGGGAAAACCCAACAATAACAAAAGACAATAAACAGATGAGTAATAATTTGTTTTTTATATTTTTTTTGTTTGGATTTGTCCTAAATATATTTTATGTTAACTTCAGATTTAGAATTAGTTTTGTCTTCAGTCTCTTCATGTATTCATCAACATGCCACCGGCATTCCTCCATTTCTCTTTATTTATAATTCTTTTCATGTATTTATGAACAACGGACAAACTTGTTTTTGACCAACTTACAGCTGACTAATTGCTTAGCGATTTTTTTTTTTTTTGGTTTATTTATTGCTACTGGGGCAAAGTTGGCAATCAAAAGCTCATATAAAATTCATGATATAACTAAAGACACCAAGCCATTGATATAACTCTAGACTCAATTCATAGTTCTAATAAGAAAAAAAATAAAAGCTTAACTCTAATTAGAGCTTTCACTGTGGGCCAAACACAGAAACATAGAGACAAAGTCAGAGTCAGACACTTCAATATTAATTTAGACCAGTTTCGCTAGCTTCGCACGAAAGTGAATTTGTTTTTTTTTTGTTGCAACTTTTTCGTAACGTAACGAACAACATTCAAGTTTCTCTTTCTTTATTATTTTAGTTATTTTTTTTACTTACATGCAGCTGTGGGGCAGCAAATTAGAAATAAAACCACAAACGAAAGTAAATTTAGCTTTTGCAGTCGACGTCGCTGCCTAGTGGCGCATGCGCAATCACAGACGCAGTCGCTGTCGCTGTTGCTGTCACAGTCGCAACAATGACAAAGTCTTGTTCCTTGTTTTCTCAATGTCATTGCAATAATTTATTTAATATAGATTTACAAATTTCTTTAACGTTATTACACGACACTTGACTTTTCATACTAGTTAATATCACAGTTAAATAAATATAAACATTTGCATTTTCTTATTTATTATTTCTCCTTCTTCTTTGCTTTGCAGCTTAAAAAATATTTGTTCAAAGTTTGTTGTCGCGTACGCGTACTTTCTTAAGGCCGTTTCAACACCGTTTCGCATGCGCTTTTCTTGTATTGTATGTAAGTGTGTGTGCGTGTAGTTGTTGTTGTTTATTGAATATTCAAAAACTGGTTTAAGTCGCAGTTCCGGCCTTTTGTGCCAGCGCAGCGCAAAATTAGACAAACCAACAAGCGGCAAACCAAAATGAACTGTGCGTCAGCGCGGCTAAAAATTAACTGAGCGGCATTTAACTTTGGTTTCTTTAAACATATGTGTATGCGCGCTCTCCAGCTTGCAGCAGCGCAAAGTCTTAGGGCTCTCTTTTTCTTTCTTTTATTTGTTGTTCGTGCGTGCGTGCAAGGCTTTACCACTAAGCATATCAGATCTGGGAGAGCCGTCGTTAAGTTCGGCTTTATTTCAACTTTCTCTCTTTTCTTCGTTCTGTTGTGTTTGCCCGGCATAACAACAACAGATCAATTGCAATAGTGACCAATTGCACTACAGCGCTCTTTTCCACGCATTACTGTTGTTTTTGCTATTGTGTTTGCCGACGATACATCGAAGTAAATGCGCTGCTTGTCCCTATAAGCAACGAACATACATTCCACCGAATCAAACTATGCGTCATCGTGAGTGTTGTATTTACATATATGATGGAATTTCTTTACATCTGCGTTAGCGCTCTACTTTTTCTCATCTCTTTGTGCCGTTCTTATACTGAAGATATTACATCAGATCTCTATTCATTCTCCACTCTCATATTTAAGTCTTATGTATTACAACAATGCAAGAGTATAAAACAGATCATTTGTATTACTGAATATTTATAACGGTTATTTGTTTACAGTTTGCATATATGTAAATAACGCTGCAGTGCACTTTAAATTTTACATTTTGTATCTGCTTAATTTTATTTATGATGAAAGTCTGAATGATAGTGTATTAGTTATAATTATTAATATTTTTTTTTAAAAAATATTAAATATAAAATTTAAATTTTCAAACTATTAAAAACATATGCATAGGTTTGATTCTTTTCTTTCGTATCGTTGCCAGATCGTTTTTTTATCGATATGGTTTAAATCCGTGGTACATTTGATTTACCGATAGATTACATATATCGATAAAAATTGAGTACATTTGTGAAATAGCAAGTGCAACACATGGATCAATTTCAATTTACTTTTACATTTCGCGGTTTTTATACTGATTTTTAATTGAAAACAATAAATTTTGAATATGTCTTTGCCATCGACAAAAGCAACAACAGCAACAGCTACACATGCCGTTGTTCAGGCTATCGAAACATATATTCAGAATCAGAATTTATTGGGTGAAATAGCGGAACTGGATGAATTGCTCTACGATGTTATTGACTTGCACAAAGCCAATGAGCCTGCACTGCAACGTGTCGTTCAATGCATCTACAGTCTGCTTCAAGCCAATAACAGATGGAATGTTAAATTTGGATCAAAAGTCTTTCATAAGCTCATTTCCGTTACAATTGCTGATACCGACATTGACAGAGGAGATGAACTCTATACGGAGAAATTGCACTGCCAATTGGTGGCAAACGTATTAATATGTTTGCAAATATATATACGTAAATTTCCACGAATTGATGGCAAATTCTTGTTACGTCAACTATGGTCACTAAGTCTTAGCAGCGAGCGGCAACCATATGCCGCTCAAATTCTGGTCAAACTTTTCGATGATTTTGTGCGAGAATTAGGCGAAGAGTGTATCTGCTCAACGGAACTCTACACGCTCATACAAAATCTAATCAAGTCGGATCAACGCGAGTTTCGTAAATCAGGACACTTTCTTATGCGAAAAATATTGTTACTAATGCAAACGCCAGAGCAAGAAGTAAATGGAAAACTTCTCGAAACACTGAAATGCACAGAGAAACAATGGGCATCATATGTTGACATTTTAGAGAATCTTGAAGAGCAACAATCGCATCTAGTTTTACCCACATTAAATACACTGCTGCCACACATTGTTAACAGCCGGCAATTGCTTGTCACTCCACAGGAATGGATAAACTGGCTACGCATTTTATATGCACGTCTGTTACAGGAGAACAACATTCTTGTGCTACGTTGGACATTAACATATTTTCTAAATCATTTTGATTTGGCCAGTTTGAATCATATTGAACTGTTAGTCGAGTTTCTGTCTGCCACCAATAGAACGCAACTTTATAATATTGAAAGTTATTTCATATCCTCAACAGATGTAAAGAGATTTCTAGCACATGCTGAGAATGATATTGTGATATTTTTGAATGCAGTTGCTAAGGTTGCTTGGCATTCGGTTCCTTTGCACTTTTGGTTACAACAAATTGATGCGAAATCTATACCCAATAATATTGAAAAGAATTTGCTGCTGCAGCTATGTTCTCGTGTTCGTATGATGCGTAACATAAAGTTGCGGCCAATGGTTTGTCAACGAGTATTTAAACTATTTTCGGTAAGTTTTTAGTATTATTATTATTTTTGTTTATTTATTATTAATTATTATTATTATTATTTAGGCCAGCATCGATAATTTGTCATTGGACGATTACTTGGTGCTCATTGAGACGCTCTACAATATTCATGATAATCATTATGACGATCATGAACGTTTGACACGCAAAATAGAAACTTGTGAAAACTTTGCCAAAACAATTGTTTATATGACCAAACGTTGCTGTGAATTGATCTTTGATTGCCTCATAGTTGATAATTTAGTCACAGCGCTTATATCACAACTAAACAAATTGCCAAAAAATTGTCATGGTTGGTGTCGTTTATTTATGTTATTCCAAATAAATCGCTTCTTGGATGACTGTCAAAAGGAATTGTGTGTGAAATTTTATAAATCACAATATGATTTGTGCCTGGAAAGAAATGATGAAACACTTGTGAATATACAGCAAAATTTAATACGAAAATTAAATTGTCAAACGAAGGAAGAGAAATCATTTGTACTTGAACATAGTGTAGATTGGTATGTGATAACATATTTGAATAGTTGGACTAAAATCAATGAGTTGCACTTACGGCCACTTGATCTACTGGAACAAGGCACAAAACGAACATTTCAAC
>JBAMBR010004148.1:0-16713 GCA_037044475.1 Zaprionus obscuricornis | reverse complement strand
ATACGATGATGCATCAACAAACAGCGGAAACTATATTACTATAACACTATTATTATACTGTCGTTCTCTATTGCATTATCTCTATCAGTGTCTGTCGACGACCTCAACACAGGTTACATTTTCCTGACGCCTGACGCCTGACGCCTAACACCACAGCCGCCTCTCCCTACACAACGAATTATAGTTGAAAGCTGATAAGCGGCTTAACACTGTTGGAGTCGACGAAAGCAGAAATCATATTTGTTTGCGGAAAATGTATTTCATGTTGTTGACGACTGCCATGATATGAAAAAGCAACCATAAATCTAATTTTCTAAAGGTTTCTATGATTCGCTTTCAAATAAACATGAGATTTCAATGCTCTATCATTGTATATCATTTTTCTGTGTAGAACATTGCTCATACAACTAAAATTCAATACAAAAATAAAACAATAGTATTGCTAAATATTATAGAAATATATTAATCTTAATCTTTACATCAAATTAATAAACATTTCAATATAATCTATGGCTTATACTGTGCTTATTTATATAGCACGAATCTTTTTAGTGAACTAAATTGCAGTAAATAGAATTTTGCTTGTTCGATTTATGCTGCTGCGTACCTGGCTTAACTTTGAGTTTTCCTTTGATTTGTTCTACGTTTGGTATTTGCCAAGAGCTTTGCACTAGCTTTGTACTGTTTTTTTTTTTTCTTTTTTTTTCTTTTTTTTTACCCATAGATTTGTGGTTAAGCAGCATAGTATTAACTTCTACTTTTCCTCTTCCCACCATGCACTTAGCATTTGCCCATTGCCAATAGATGCCGTACAACAAAAATTGCACATAAATCGCTTGGCATCTAATACAATAGATATATATATATATAGAGAGAGAGAGAGACAGAAAGAGAGAGAGAGAGACAGAAAATCAAGCTTTGAGAACATTTTCAATGCAATTCGTACAAACAAAATTTCGTTTGGCAAAACCAAAAGCCCAAGCGCCATTTGTTTTCATATTTCCCCGACCTCAGACACATATACATTCACACAAATATACATACATACATATACATATATATATATATATACATATCGCGTTGTGGAACATTTTTCTCGGCATTGCAAACATTTTTGTACAAAATGCAATTTTCAAGTGAAACTGAAGTTGAGCTAAGAGTTGTTTGCTGGGAAGTGTGGGGGGGGGGGGTTGATGCATTGTGGGCGGGACAGCTTATGTCAGTGGCAAGAAGATCCGAAAGGTAAATAGGGCAGGAGGTGGGGAGGACAATAACAAAGTTCATATAGGTAGCAACTTTAGCAGATTGTTAGCGATTGTAAAAACAAGAAGAAAAAAATCTTCGATTTTCTTGACAACGAACATTAAATGCGCTCACAAAATACAAATTATAGTGGGAAATAAATTATAAATATAATTTAAAGTTATATAAAAGAATAAAATTAAATATATTATATATAAATTATATGAATATATAATAAAATATATACATTTTAATTTAAGCATAAAATATTTAAACTATTTCATAAAATTAATTTAGAAATTTTTACAATATAAAGTATACAATAAATTTTATTAGAAATATTAATTAAATAATTTTTATTACAAATTTTTATAAATAATAAATAAAAATTATTAATAACCTTCTTGGCATTATCTTCATTTTAATAGAGTATATGAAAAATGTTAAAAAAAAATAAATAGTAACATAAATTTTGAAGTAAATGCCAAGAAGGTTATTAGCAGTTTTTATTTGTTATTTATAAAAATTTGTAATAAAAATTATTTAATTATGACAATGTGTGCCTGCACCTACAAAATGGACATTTTTACTGCACCTACAACAGTGACGACAACATTTTGAAATGGCTGACAAAAAAATTGATGTAATTATTTAGCTTGTTTTTTTTTTTGGCAATTTTTTTTATATTGTTGATAGGTTGAAAAACGTTTTCAAATACTTTTCAAGACGTTTTCGTATTTCGAAAAGCATTAGATTTAAAACTAACGTTTTTAGCTAATACACAGTCAGATTTAGCGTGAAAAAGCGCCAAAGTGGCAACACTGTTTGGCAGACATACAAAATTTACGCCCTCGAGCGTTTTGTCTTTATCGAACATGAAAAAAGCCATTGCATATATGTATATGCTATATGTAAGTGTATGTGTGTGTGTGTGAGAGAGAGTGTGTGTGTGTACATGCATTCATTGATTTGGTACCCAAGTGGGATGCGAGCATAAAGTAAAGAGAAGGGGGAAAACAGTGACCGAACATGGCGGCCCATTTGGAAGCCATTAGGGCCAGCTAGTCAGGGCTGGGCAACCGAATAAGGAGAGGCAAGAAGTGGGGAGGATGGGGTTGCTGCAACAAAAACAAATGAGAAAAGCGCCAACAATAACAAGGCGCCTATGAAACTAGAGAAGCGACTGTGCAGCAGGTACCATTCAACAACAACAACAACAACAACAAGAACGACAACAGGGGCACCAACAATGCAAACATTCGTAACATAAAAAATCGAGAAAAAATAGTAGTATCTGCCTCTGCAAACGGTTATTGAAAGCAATATTTTTTTTTTTGCTCTCTGTCCTGCAAAATGGAGGGGGGGTGGGGGTCAAAGAAGGCAAACAGCTTTGCAACTTTGCTGCCATAAAATTGCGTGTGCCTCTGTGTTGCACTCTTGAATTTTTTCAATAAGCGTTAACATTGCGTTAGATTTCGTACGCAGCTACTGTTCCTACTACTACAACTAGTTTCTCACTCTTTTGTTCCCAGTTTACAGTTTCCTGAACTTCAATTTGATTGGGAACTACTGCTGCTTTTGCTGCAAGTGCTGCTCCTGCTGCAAGTGTTGCTACTGCTGCTACTGCTGCAACTGCTGCTCATGCTGATGTTGCTTGATGGTTGTTTGCATACGAGTTTCAACTTTCTTTTGCACACTTTGTTATTAGATTTGCATGCCGTCGCTCAGTTCACGACTTATGTGACCCCCACACCTAGCCCTAACCCTTTCTTGCCTGTGCTTCTCTCATCCTTCTCGCACTGCACCACCCTGACAACCCTTAGCCCTTAACCCGTTTAACATTGTAGCAGTATTTCGCATGTTGTATGTTATGCATCTTCTCTTGCCACATGCGCTACAAGCTGCAGCTGCAAACATAATTGCATTTACTTCAAAATTTATGTTACTATTTATTTTTTTTTAACATTTTTCATATACTCTATTAAAATGAAGATAATGCCAAGAAGGTTATTAATAATTTTTATTTATTATTTATAAAAATTTGTAATAAAAATTATTTAATTAATATTTCTAATAAAATTTATTGTATACTTTATATTGTAAAAATTTCTAAATTAATTTTATGAAATAGTTTAAATATTTTATGCTTAAATTAAAATGTATATATTTTATTATATATTCATATAATTTATATATAATATATTTAATTTTATTCTTTTATATAACTTTAAATTATATTTATAATTTATTTCCCACTATAATTTGTATTTTGTGAGCGCATTTAATGTTCGTTGTCAAGAAAATCGAAGATTTTTTTCTTCTTGTTTTTACAATCGCTAACAATCTGCTAAAGTTGCTACCTATATGAACTTTGTTATTGTCCTCCCCACCTCCTGCCCTATTTACCTTTCGGATCTTCTTGCCACTGACATAAGCTGTCCCGCCCACAATGCATCAACCCCCCCCCCCCACACTTCCCAGCAAACAACTCTTAGCTCAACTTCAGTTTCACTTGAAAATTGCATTTTGTACAAAAATGTTTGCAATGCCGAGAAAAATGTTCCACAACGCGATATGTATATATATATATATATGTATATGTATGTATGTATATTTGTGTGAATGTATATGTGTCTGAGGTCGGGGAAATATGAAAACAAATGGCGCTTGGGCTTTTGGTTTTGCCAAACGAAATTTTGTTTGTACGAATTGCATTGAAAATGTTCTCAAAGCTTGATTTTCTGTCTCTCTCTCTCTCTTTCTGTCTCTCTCTCTCTATATATATATATATATCTATTGTATTAGATGCCAAGCGATTTATGTGCAATTTTTGTTGTACGGCATCTATTGGCAATGGGCAAATGCTAAGTGCATGGTGGGAAGAGGAAAAGTAGAAGTTAATACTATGCTGCTTAACCACAAATCTATGGGTAAAAAAAAAGAAAAAAAAAGAAAAAAAAAAACAGTACAAAGCTAGTGCAAAGCTCTTGGCAAATACCAAACGTAGAACAAATCAAAGGAAAACTCAAAGTTAAGCCAGGTACGCAGCAGCATAAATCGAACAAGCAAAATTCTATTTACTGCAATTTAGTTCACTAAAAAGATTCGTGCTATATAAATAAGCACAGTATAAGCCATAGATTATATTGAAATGTTTATTAATTTGATGTAAAGATTAAGATTAATATATTTCTATAATATTTAGCAATACTATTGTTTTATTTTTGTATTGAATTTTAGTTGTATGAGCAATGTTCTACACAGAAAAATGATATACAATGATAGAGCATTGAAATCTCATGTTTATTTGAAAGCGAATCATAGAAACCTTTAGAAAATTAGATTTATGGTTGCTTTTTCATATCATGGCAGTCGTCAACAACATGAAATACATTTTCCGCAAACAAATATGATTTCTGCTTTCGTCGACTCCAACAGTGTTAAGCCGCTTATCAGCTTTCAACTATAATTCGTTGTGTAGGGAGAGGCGGCTGTGGTGTTAGGCGTCAGGCGTCAGGCGTCAGGCGTCAGGCGTCAGGAAAATGTAACCTGTGTTGAGGTCGCCGACAGACACTGATAGAGATAATGCAATAGAGAACGACAGTATAATAATAGTGTTATAGTAATATAGTTTCCGCTGTTTGTTGATGCATCATCGTATTTATATACATATATATGTATGTATACATATGTAAATGTGTGTATTTTATCTGAAGTGCGGCATAAACAAAACCACACTTCACTTGTATATTTAATTAATGCTCGTTTCAGTTGAAGCGCCAGGTGCCTTTTATATGTTATGTATGTTATGTTGTTTACATTTCAATTTGTTTGGTTTTCATTCGATTCATGTAAGCTAATTAGTTAGTCCTTTTAGCATATGCATATGCATATGCATATTCATATTCATATTTATAGCAAATAATAACAGCAGGATATGCAAAATATTATGTTTAGTGTATTTTCATTTAATTTTTCCACATTTTAGTATTTAACTGCGCAGCGCACTTAGCTTTGTGCCATCACTGGATTTAATATAAACAAAGAGAGAAACTTTTATTCAACGAGAGTGCAAAATTTGTCTCTCGTTATGTTAATTAGCTTCGCATTACTATTCTAATTGGAATAATGTAATAAATTTGAATTTCTAGTACGATTTTACTCTAACAGTAATTGCAATGCTGAAATGAAATCGTAACATAATTCAGTATATGACTATTTCGTAAAGTGTGATAGACAATTTTAATTGCAGTAATAAAACATAACATGGAAATGCAATTTGCTGCCAAAGGTGTCAGCAACATGATTTGTAATCATTATTTACCAACGAGTGTAAGTTGATAGTAGACAGAGACAGAGACAGAGACAGAGAGAGAGAGAGCAACCGAATGCAATTCAATTTGTGTGACAGCCAAAACGACAGACACTCAAAGACAGCAGAACAATTGATATGTATGTGTAACATATACAGATGCAAACGGACACATACCTACAAATCTATATATAGATATATGTATATATATATATATATATATATATATATATGTGTGTATGTTTGAATTTGTGTATGCAGGTCGATTGCACGCAGGAAAAAAAGTGTTAAGTGCTTTTGCTGTTCCTTGCAGTCTCCCGCTCAGCAATCATTGTCAGCAAATACCCAACAGCAAGCAGTATCTGGAACCAGAATTCAGAACCCAGAACCCAGTACTCAAACCTCTAAAACCGGAACTCCTTCCCGTCCTGCTAAAGCACTTGCCCAACCACGACAGTAGCTGCGATTTATATGCAGTGCAAAGTGCAAAGAGGAAAACAAAATCAAAACAAAACAAAAGGAAGAAAGAAGTAATGAAAAATAAAATGATATAGAGCAAGAGAGAGAGAAAGGGCAAAAAGAAGTTAAGAATTTTTCTTTTTTTGCAGCTCTAAAATCAAATGCAAATGCAAACAACAGTTGGCATCAATCGTAATGTCGAAAATGAAAAGAGGAACACTTGCAATACCCTCTTAGCCGCCCCACTACCACCCCGCCCCCCCCCCCCTTCTATTGAACTGTTCCCAGTTCATTGCTAGAATTAATGATGGAGAGTTTCGGTTGTTTTGGTCCTCGAATGAATTTTTCTTTTGTTTTCGGTTTTCGGTTTTCACTTTTCGCATTCGTATTCGAAATACTTTTATTTTATTTTATTTTAATTTTTTTTTTCTTTTTCTTTTTATATTGTGTTTTTTTTTATGTTGAATCAAGTGGAAATTCAATTGATTTGCTTTGGCTTTGGCTTGTGGTAGCAAAGGGAAATACGCAAAAGGCGTTATAATAATGAACGAATGTTTCCGTTACAAACACCACCCACATTTCGCATGCCGCATGCCGCATGCCGCATGCCACGCCCACATGCATATGTTGGGCTTCAAAGGCAGAAAGTAAAAGGAACTTTGCTCGCAAAGCCAAACCACAATCAAGTCCAACAAGTGTAAAATTCATTTAAGCACAAAATCATTTTGCAAATATTACAAAACGGCAAAAATCGAAAGCAACAACAACAAATAAATTTTCTTATTCCTTCTATTGTCTGGTGAGAATTTGCGTGTCTTTGTCTTAGTCTTTGACTTTACTAACTGAGTTATGACACCGCTTTGTCTAATCAAATGCACAATTTTATTTAATTAAAGATGACTTAGCATAAGATAATCAACTCAACTGTAAATGCATTTACTTAATGAACTTTTCTTGGCAAACGAAAAGTTGAAGCCACAAAATTACTAGGAAATATTGTAATTTGCATTTTCATTGTGATTGTAATTTCAATTTTAATTTAATATTAAATATTTTCTATATTTTTAGCTGGCAAATTTCTGTTTGGACTATGTTAAATATTTTATCAATTTAATTACAAAACACTGAGACACATGTCAGACACGCCCAAAATGGGCGCAATGCATTTTTTAGTAGTTCTAGGGCTGCTGCTCGTTCTTATCATTGCACAGAGTCAGGCGGCAAGAGAAAGTAAGTGAAACTCTTAAATATTTTATATTTATATATTACTATATATTTCTATATTTGTAGATCCTCTGAAAGATCCTCGCATCTGCGGCCGTCCACAATGTGAAAGCACAAATCAAAAGTTTGCTTTTGGTGATATGAAATATAAATATGAATATAAAGTTTCAGTGCGTACTGAATTCTCAGGTTCTGGCGACAATAGCTCCGATCTGTATTTGAAAGCAGATTTGGAAATATTCTTCCCTAAGCCATGTGAAGGCTATTTACGTATCAATAATGCCAATCTTTATGATGCAATACCGGATACTGACAATGAAACAGTAACGGAGAAACCTGAAGTATTGGACTATTATGATAGTTTTACAAGTGAAGAAGAAGAGGATTTTGAAAATTTACATCCAAAGAGCTCGGAGTTGGGAAATGATTTATCCAAGAATCTGCTACGATTTGCATTTCATGATGGTTTAATTAGCGAAGTTTGCCCCACAGAGCAGGAAACTCCTTGGGTACTTAACTTCAAGAAGGGCATCTTATCGTCCTTTCAAAATACTATGATGCGTTTCGATGTGGATTTCAATACAACCGAAACTGATGTCTCTGGTGATTGTCATGTGCACTATGAACTTGAATCAACCAATAGTGTTTATGTAATTATTCGTAAGACCAAAGATATTGCAAGCTGTCGTCGACGTTATGCTACACAATCTGTGCTTCAGACAACGCCATATACTTTCCGTGATGATAAAACTATTTGGCCAATTCTAAACTCACAGAGCTATTGTACTGTAAGTCAAATAAAACAGATCTAAAATTTTATCTGTAATTTTAATTTATATTTTGCAGTACACCATTGATAATAATGTCTACAATGAAGTGAGCTGCAAAGAAAGTCATCTCTTGGTGCCTTTCTCCAATGGCAGCGCTGGCGCATTAACAACATCGGAAAGTGTACTGAAACTTAAATCCGAAGAATCTTACAGCATTGGCGAGTTCCTTGAGCAAAGTAAGTGAAATAGTATTTAAATAGTTGTATGCAAATATATGATAAATACTAAATTTTGAATAGATGTCGAACTGGTTGAACGCCGTTCTCCACTTATCTTTGATCACATACCGCTTGTGAAACCCACGCATGATGAGATTCAAGCAGCACATGATTTGCTGGTTCAAATGTGTGCAGTTGGTTTTCCAAATATACAACGCGAATTCATTGATGTATTCACAAGTTTTTTGCAAACTGCAAAGAGTCTGGATTATAAAACATTGACTGTGTTATTACAACGTTCAGAAGGCATTTGCTTGCAGGGAAAGTAAGTTGATATAAAAAAGAAAATAAATATGAAAGAATAATAATAATTAACAAAATTTCAGAAATCATGTGCTAGAATCGTTACCCTATATTGGCAGCACAGCATCGTATCAAGTCATGCGCGATCAGATTGTAAGCGAGAGATTGTCTAAAGAAATGGCTCACAGTTGGATGACATCAATGTCCTTTATCACACGTCCCGATGAAGAGACACTGGAAACTTTTTACACCATACTCGATTATGCGCGCAATAAATTGGATGCTGAGTATATTCTAGGTTCCACTGCTGTGGTTCATAGTTATTGCAAACATAATGATAACTGTGAAGAGAATCTAAAGGTTACACAAATCATTACACTGCTCGAAACTGAATTCTTGACACAGTTCAAAAGATATCGCGGTGATCGTAAGCAACGCGAACGTTTGATTATTATACTGAAAGGATTAGGAAACATTGGCGTATTGTCCAATGATTTTGTCACGCAATTGCAATTAATCATTAAGAATAATGATGTTGAAGTCAATATTCGCTTGCAGAGTATACTTGCTTTTAGGCGTGTCAATTGCCTTAAGCATCGCAAATATTTCCTTGAGAACTACGCCGACTATACGTTGAATTCAGAATTACGTATTTACAGTTATCTGCAGACAATGCGTTGTCCCGATTATATTTCAATAGCTGAAATTAAATCAATACTCGAACACGAACAAATCAATCAAGTGGGCTCATTTGTCTGGTCACATCTTACAAATTTGGCCAAATCGAATTCACCAGTTCGCATTGAGGCTCAGGGTTTGTTATTGAATGCTGAACTCTCCGAGAAATTTAAATTGGATATTCGCAAATTTTCTCGTAACTATGAGCATAGCTTATTCTTTGATCAGTACAATTTTGGTATGTATTAAATATTATTAATTTAATAGTATTATCAATATAATCATACATTTGTTTCATTCAGGTACCACAACTGATGCAAATCTGATATTTGGCACCGATTCGTTTTTGCCACGCATTGCCAGCGTTAACTTCACCGCCGATCTCTTTGGTCAGTCAGTGAATTTCTTCGAATTTACTGCAAGAGCCGAAGGCTTTGAGGAACTTGTTTCTAATGCGTTTGGACCCAAAGGTCCGTTAAATGGAGAATTGCTCCGTAAGAAACTATCATTCCTTAACCGTTGGTTAGGCAATGAGAGCGCCGAAGAGGATGATACTTTGGAGAATTTGCTAAGCTTAGATAACTTGCGTTTGAAGCGCAAAGCGGATGATAATACTGAGCATGATGTTGACGATGATGACTATGTGTACGAGGAGGATGACACCCATCATACGACGTTAGGATCACGTTCCAAACGCAATGTGGATGCAAAAAAACAAGCAATTGATCGTAAAGTTGATCAATTGGGCTATAAACTAAAATATGATTATAATAATCCTCGTGCTCAGTTTGGACTACGTGTCTTTGGCAATGATTTGCGCTACTATAATGTCGAATCGATGGGTGAGGTAGCACTACTTGCTGCACAATTCAATCCGTATCATCAGGCACAGAAGCTGCTTTCGGGTAAACCCTTAAGCTATACGAAATCGAGTGTGTTTCTAGATGCAGCGTACAATGTACCCTTAGCTGTAGGTATGCCATTGGCAATTCATGCATTTGGTGCCTCATCTGTGGATCTCAGCATCTCTGGTAACTTGGATGAATTGGATGTGCCGTGGCATTTTAATGTACAGGGTAGATTTAAGCCATCGGTTTCTGTTGATGTCATAACGACAATGCAGACTGATATGTACTGGGGACAATCTGGCATTAAGGTCAAGAGTAATTTGTATTCCAATTCTGAAGTGGAAGCCAATTTAAAGATGCGTGGACGCAATTTGATATCCTTCTCATTCAATTTGCCACAGGATAAAAATGAAATCTTTAGTGCACGTTCCGAGCTGTTCGTAGTGAAACGCGATGGGGAATTACCTCAGACGGGTATTGAGAAACGTAGCGCAAATTCCACATGCACTTGGCCAGTTTTGGATAAAGCCATTGGCTTGCAGATGTGCTCACATTATAGTGTACCCGATCTGAGCAATGCTACAACTGCTTTACCCAGTTTATTGTTAGCGGGGCCGTTGAACTTTAGTGTGATACTTAAGAAATCCGATTTATCAGCGAAAAAATATTCCTTTGAATACAATTGGGATCAAGAGGAACCGGATAATAATAATATTACGTTTCTTTTTACAACACCTGGATCGAAAGTACCACGCATTCTTGTGGCCAACTTGACGAGCTTCCAGAATGCATTTAATGCTTCGGTTTCATTCATTAATGGTGAAAGTCGTGCCTCTGCCGGTTGTAGCTATGATGGTAATCCTGAATATAGACGTCTCGATGTGTATTTGGATAACAATAAGCAAAGATCATTAGATCTAGCAATGGAGTTACGAAGTCATCAAGAATTTACAGCTAAAATCTATAAGCCACGCATGCTGTTGGCCATCAATGGAGTTAATGTTACAGGCCTTGTCGGATCGATTAAAATCAATGAGAAAAATGGTATCAAACAACATGATGTAGATCTGTCGTTCGAAACAAAGAAATTGCAAGCACTGGTCAGCGGAAATATTATACAAAGCGAGATAACAACTTCAACCAATATAACTGTCAATTATAGGGTAATATATTTCATAATAATTTGAGTATCATAAAAATAAATAATTACTTATGTTTTTCATCTTTAGTTCCAAGCTTCTAAGATTGAAACTATAAACTTTGCTGGTAAATTAGTTGATAATGGTGATAAATCAAAGACTGAATATCGTGGAAATGTAAAATTGAAGACTTCAGCTTATCCAAAACTCAACTTTGCCTCGAATGCCACTTGGTGGAGTCTACAAGGACATACCGAAGGTGTTTTAACTTATAATAATGCTCCCGATTATGTAAATCCGAATTATACGAGCTTGGTTCGTGTCATCTTTGCTCGTACCAATTCCGAAGACGCAATTTTAGAAGGTTCCCGTACACGTGCAAGTTTGGAATTGAAATTGCCAAGATCAAAAATCGATTATCGCATTATGATTAAGTATGTGAATATAAAACTTTATTTTGAATTTTCATAATAATTCCCATATATATTTACTAGGCATGAGGAACGTAGCAAAAATGGCACTGAGCATAATGTTATACTTGGACTTAAGTATGCGCCAGAGAAGGAAATAACGGGATTATTTTCAGTACATTTACCACGTCGTAGTCTCTTTGCCATCGATGCCTATATGAATGTAACTGTGCCGGAATTTAATTCTTGTACGCTGAGTGTGAAGGTTAACGAAAAGGCTACCAAGGACTTTATGGTTAGTATTAACAATCAACATATATTGTTAGCTATTAATAATTAATACTTGTATTTTGTTTAGATTTTCATTAACGGTTCATGGTTTACTGGTCATTCAATTGCACTCAAAGGCAACTACAAGGATCGCAGTTCGCGTGTACAATCATTGCATCATTTGAAAATGATTGTAGAGAGTCCTTCGTTTGAGGCCACATCCATAAATATTGTCTATAGACGCAATCAATTGTTAATCTTCTACGATCTACAGGCCAAATATGGCAAAGATCCGTATGGATTGACCGCACAATATGCATCAAATGCACATAATCAAAATTCAAATGCTGAAATACGTTTAAAGATCAAGGAGAAAGATTATTGGATCAATTCAAAATTATTATCCGAACAACCAAAATTGTTGCAAGTGGAAGTGCACATTGATAAGTAAGTATTATAATATAACATAACAGACATTTAATAACTCTATAATCTTAATAATAGATTACGCGATGTGCACATTCGTGTTGGCCTTCTGAATATCGAGAAGCGTAAAGAAGTTTCACTTGAATTGAAGTGGGACGCAAATCGTGATCCAACGCAACGTTTGGGCCTGCTACTCGAGTATAATAGTCCAGGAAATAAACATTATGATGGCAATTTAATGTTAACCTACCCGGAGCGTACAGTTAACTGTGGCTTTAGCACATACACTGGAGGTCCAAAATACTATGGCAAAGCACATGGTTCATGGAGTATAACAGAAGCTATCGAATTTAACTATGAAGCCGGCATTTTGCCCGGCAATACAATACATAATTGGTTGCATGCAGAGGTCAAGACTCCGTTCGACGGTTGGCGTACAAATAGCCTTAGGGCTGGCGTATATAATGCTGATAATTTGGTATTAATCAATTCAACATTATCGTGGGCCGATGATCAACTGTTGGAATTGGGCTTTAAGAGTGATCATGATATACGCGATAAGTTAGTTAGCTTCGATGTACGCTTGGGCATAAATAGCACAATCAAAGATATTCCCACAATTAATGTTAAAGTACAACATTGGCAGGATCCTAAGAAAATCGATACTGATCTCTATTTAAGATACAGAGGACAAAACGATACCTTCAATACATACAGCATAAAATCAGATTGGGAAGTAATGCATAATCAGCTGTACCACAATGTCTCTGGTACAGTATCCTTGGAGAGTCCATTCGAAGGTTATCGTAAGGGCGGACTTGTGGCTATGTTCATGTTAAATGAGAAGCGTCAAATACAAGGAGCTGCATCACTTGAATTCGATGTCCGCGAATTTACATTAACCATGGACGGTTATGTTAAAAAAATTACGGATAATATGTTAACCATTAATATTACAACACCTCTGGAGAAATTCCGTACAATTCACGGTCGGTTCGGTTTGAATGAGAAGAAACGTCACGCTGTGGCTGAAGTTCGAGCACCAACTGCTGCATTGGGCGCAGAAGCATTGGCAGATATTAAAAATTTATTGGATTTTGATGTGAAATTAAGTGTGGCCACGCCCATTGAGACATTCCAGCAGTCAGCACTTGTGGCTACGGTCAATACAGAGCGTGTTGATTTGCGTGGCATTTGGAATCATGCAACTTTAGGTTTTACTGGTGTCTGGCATATGCACAATCTGACTGACTTTGAGTACTCTTATTTAGTGTTTACACCCTTGAAGAACTTTGAAGAAAATGGTTTCAAAATCCAGTTACTTAAGCGGGATACATTCATATTCCATTTGCATGGAAAACTATCGCATTATAAACTAGGTGTAAAAATCAATGGACATCCAAAGCCAAAGCTTGTGAATCAATTGAGTAATCAGAAGATGCTATTGGACTTGCATTTCGATGAAGATTTCAATCCACCACGTTTAGTGGTAGAGGAAGAGGAAGAAGAGAATTATATATCATATTTGTCAAATTTCGAAGTGGATTCATTGATTTGGCCAACAATTGAGGGCGAGGTGGATATACAGGAGAATGTCGATTTGTATTTCATTGTTGGCAATGTAGAGCTGCCACAGGGACGCGTTGAGTTCCGTGATCGTTTATATTTTCCCGATTACATTAATGTACTAAATGTGTTAACTGTGACATCCCCATTCGATGTAGCAAAAGATTTTAAATCGATATTTGAATATCATATGGATCTATATTTCAACTTCTTCTATGAACGCATTCAGTTTATGGCTCGCGATAGTCTGGACAAAACACAAGAATTAGGTCTAGAAGTGAACTACACTAAGATTGTCGATAACGTTCGTCCCAAAGCACATAACGTGCATTTGAAATTGATTACGCCATACGAATTGCTTCCCGAGATTAGCATTAATGGTCGAGTTGAATTGGATGACAATGCATATAAGGGTAATATTACCTCGACCACAGCCAAAACACGTTTGTCAATGGCAACGTCTATTGAGGTTAGTTAATGTCAGCTTAATCCTATTTATATAGATTTAATTATTTTTCCTACTATCTACAGACCGAAGATAATTTCCTGGAAACTTCTGTGGGCATTTTACTGGAAACAGATGTGATACCCCATTATGCTTGTAATGTTTACTTCAAGAAGGACTTTTCTCTCGTGGATAACAGCATTGATATACGCTTTGAGGTCGTTGATAATGGCACATTTAATCAGGTAAATTTAACTACAGCTAACTTAGATCTTCATCTCAGAACTAATCAATCATAAATTCATATAGCTACGCGTTGAAGCAGATTGGCATACGGATCCTGCATATTATGTGAAAGTGAATGGCAAAATTCATACGACAATGTTGCCTCTACAATTGACCTCCACTTCACTGTCGGCAACACGAGGTGACAGTCCACAAATTAGTTTAGATTTGGATTTCGTTAAGCGGGATGGTCAGAGCCTTTCATATGGCACTCGCGCAAATTTGAAGAAGGAAGTTTTCAATGTTGAGGTGTGGACACCATTGAAAAACTATCGAAACATCTCCATGCATGGCACAATTATACGCAATTCGCGTGAACCTCAACATTATGATGTGGTTGGTAATTTATATAGAAATATGGCAACATATGGTGTCAGAGGTGTGGTGCGTACCGGCGATGGTGGTCTGCCCATAGATGCCACTTTGCGTATTCAACCGAAATCAGGCGGTCGTGATGGTGCCATCGAGTTAAGCATACAGGAAGCGGGACCCAAAAAAATACGTTTCAGTTTCAGTGCAATTGAAGATAGTAAAATGTGTCAGATATCTGGTGGTTACAGCATCAGTGGACTTAATGGACCCAATGATTTCTCAGTGCTTATACAGAGTACGGTACCAGAAATAAAACGTATCAATTTCTATGGCAATCTTAAACCGGCGGAACAGGGTGGTATTGTGGCCGATGTTAATTTGGAGACACCTTGGACAGATCTTGGCATTGATTCCGTACATTTGCATTCGGCTTTGGGTATACAATCTCAAGTCGGCAAGATTACTGGCGAATATCAAATTGGTAAACATATTGGACGTGGTAGCTGTTCGTGGTCTTGGATTTTATTAGAGAATATTCAATTGGTACTCGAAAGCTACATGGAACGACCATCGGCACAACCAAGAATTGTGCATGCAAGTGCAAAATATTTGAATCCTGGTAGCAATTATCAGGCACTCCAAACTGGTGGACGTCTGAGTGTCGATTCCAAATGGACATTGGATATAAATGGCAATTTTAGTTATAAATCATCAGATGCGTTTAATTTCAATATTGCTACACAATTGCCGCTGCCACTTGGCGATACACATCGATTGAGTGGCAAATATAATGGTAATATTATAAGTCAGCAACTGAAATCTCCGGATTTCTTTGTAGAAGGTAGCTATGAAGCCGTTGAAGCGCAACGAAGTGTCATTACACGTCTATGGTATCACAATGTTACAAATAATATTAATAGTGTGGCACATCTTGAGTGGAGTAAAGAACAGGATGTCAAAGTAATCGAAGGTGATTTCACACTTGGAAGTAAGAAGGGATTACGTCGCGAATTCCAAGCCAAGTTAACAACACCCAAATTTAAGGGTGAACATACTGTGGGTTTGAGCGGACACTACGACAAGCCCAAGTCGGATTATACTAATCTTGTGTGTGCTTTGGATTATCCTGCCAGCCGTCGCATTTCCGATTTGGATATCTCTTTCAGTTCCTTGTCCAATATGAAGGGTGCGCTCAATTCCAGTACACCTTTCCTGAATATAACCTGGTTCAAAACAGACTTTGACTTTACAACAAAGAAGTGAGTTTTATTTTTCTTAAAAATCAATTTAAATTTATTTCGAGTTTTTATTTGCTTTTCAGTGGTCGCAGTTATCGTTATGTACACTGCAATTGGCCTTCGGATAGCGCATTCTTCAAGCTGAACAGCAATTATAATAGCAACAACGATAATCATAATCTTAATGGAAAAATTGAAATTGAAGTTCCATTGACGACACGACATCGCGCAGATATATCCTATGGCTTACAGGAGCGTCCCAATTTAGATTCAGGTAATCTAAAAGTAATCTACAACGAGCAACAGATACTCGATGGCAAATATAAACGAGTGGAGCAACAAAATCATCCTATATATAAGGATACCACAGATATTACGCTAGAAAATGATATGAAGCCATTGGGTATACATTATGTGAACACACGCGATGCACGGAACGTAGCTGAATCACGTGATGTCAAGCATATTGAAATCTTTGAATTGCGTAATACAAATAACTTTAATCTAACTGGAGAACTGCATTCACTTATCACACAAAATACTCAGGACTTTAAATTAGTTGCAATAC
>JBAMBR010004147.1:110000-191477 GCA_037044475.1 Zaprionus obscuricornis | reverse complement strand
TCAAACACTCTAAGTGTGCATCTGAGTGTGGGCCTCTTATGTAATCGACTCGCAGTTGTTGTTGCTGCTGCTGTTGTTGTTGTTGCTGCTGTAAAAGATGCCTTTTCTTTTGTTGTGCGGCTGATGACCAAGTTAAGATATTATGTTCGTTATGTTGCGCTTATTAACGTGGCCTACAAAAATTTGTTTTGCGTTTTCTGTTGTTGTTGTTGCTGCTGTTGCTATTGTTGTTATTGTTGTTTAAACGATTTTCCACCGTTATAAATCAAGCGTCAACGCAAAAATATAGACATCCAGGCCATCTCCTCTCTCTAATTCTCTCTCTCTCTCTCTCTTTCTCTCTCTTTATCTGTCTCTCTGTGTATCTTTTGCACTCTTTCACTGTCCCCCCTTTGGGCCAAATTACGCAATTTCGGCATCAAATGCAATCCCCTGGATTGAATATGCTGCGAGGCTCACTCAAGCAAGACAAAAGTTAATAACAATAACAGCAGCAGCAACAACAAAAGAAACAACAACAACAAAAGAAACAACAACAACATAGAGTTGCTAAAACAACACGAGCTCTATTAAAAACATATAAATCTACTTATAACAACAATTGTTTTTCCCTTTCATACAACACAAAGGGAAAATGTATCCAGTATCTATACCAAAATTTATATTCAGCAGCCATACGCATTGCTGCCTTTTTTTCACTTTATCTTCTTCTTTGGCTGAGGTGCAAAAATCGCATGCAGAGTCCAAGAATTCAATTCTCCAAATAGAATATCTGATGAAAATATATTTTAGATATATTAACGAAATTTTCAATACACTTTAATTTAATTAATTAATTTAAGAAATCGATTGTTTAGTATGTATCTTATATAAATAAAGTATAAATGAAATACATTAAATATAAGTATAGAAAAATATTTTATATAATCAATTAATTTAAATAAAATTTAATTATATAAATTAAAGATAAGAAAACAATTTTAAATTAAATACTAATTATTAATTAATTATAAATAAAATATGAAAGAAAAATATAGAAAACAATCTTAAATTATGATTTAATATAAATAAAATAATACAAATAAATATAGAAAATAATTTAAAATTAAGAATTAATATAAATAAAATATAAATCAAATATGAAAACAAAATATATTATACAATGTTTAATTAAAAACTACTATAGCTTAAATTAAATAAATTAATTAAATTAATTAAATAAAATATAAATTAAATAAATGAAGACAAATATAAAAAAAATTTTAAGTAAGTTTAAAATTAATTTAATTTAATTTATTTAAACATTAAAACAAATTAATTGAAAATTGTTTTTAAACTAAAATATTACAAAATTTTCGTGTATAATAAATATAAATAAAATTTAATATTTAATTTTTTATTTATATAAATATATAAATTGTAAATTGAATAATATTTAATTTAACACTATTTATTAATATTATCAATATAATTATTATTATTTATTTATTTATTTTTTTTATTGTTTAGTAATATTTTTCAAATATTTTTTTAATTATTAAAAAAATTTCTTTGCATATTACGTATACGCAGCTATGGAAATATTCATTTACTTCCGCACAACGCAAACAGTATTTGATAGCCTAAATACCTGACTATTGGCAAGGGCAGCCAATATATATACTAGAGTGAAAGAAAAACCGAATCTAAAAATCTAAAGCACTCGCCCAACAAGACCCATTGGCCTACTTTTCTTACAGGGCAACAACAACAACAAAAACAAACCATAGGAAATACAATAAAAAAATGAAAATGAAGACAAAAAAAAAATGAACAAAATATGTTAGAAAATAATCTCAACGCCAACACATAGAGCGTGTGTGTGTATGTGTGTGTGTGTGTGTGTGTGTGTGCTGCTAATCAACAAGCCCTATAAGTGAATTCGTGTGCATGTATGCGTGTGATGTGTGTGTGTGTTTATGTTTATGATTGTGTTGGTGCAGCAAAATTTACAGCTCGCCCTTTTGAAAACTTCTTAAAAAACCAAAAACAAAAAAAAAAAATAAATAAATGAAATGAAATGAAATGGAAAAAAAACTCGCACAAGTCGTCGCGCGCGCGTTATTTTCATTTCTCAGCTGCGCGTTGGCGTCGAATTGCGTCGCTGTCGCTGTCGCTGTCGCTGTCTCCGGCACCGTCGCAGTCTCTGCTTTATCAATCTCTCTCTAGGGACAGGAGAGTCGAAGTGTTGTGCGGCGGTAGGGCTAACTTATCTTAGGGCAAGACCCGACGCGTCGGAAAGAGATGGGCGCTGAGGGCCTCAGGCCTGAGGCCCATGCACAGGCACAAGCATAAGCATAGGCCGAGGCGCAGACCCAGACCCCAGACACTTGTTGCAAGCGAACGCACAAACAACAAAAAATTGACCCAATTTTCGTTTACACAAACACAAACACACGCACACACACTCAAAAACACACACTAGCGAGCCTAAATATGCCCTAGCCATAAAGAAAAAGCTCCCTTAAAGAACATAACAACAAGAACAATAACAACAACAAGAACAAATTGAAATTGTTGTTAATTTTTGTTTGCTTTGCGGCATTGTTGAGTTTTTTTTTTTTTATTTTGTTTGTTTGCCCGGGAAGGGGGCACCGATCATCAACGAGCATAAAATTGGAGTAAAAGCGGGTAGCGGATGGAGAAGAGGTGACGGCTGTTAGTTGTGGTGCAGCATAACAGCAGAATTCACTTTCAATTTGGGCGCATTGAAAGAAATGTTGGATAAAGAAGAAGAAACATACAACAAGAACGAGAGCAAGAACAGAACAGAATAGAACAGAAAACAAAACTAAATATCATATATAGTTCGCTTGACTTTGAGTTAAAGTAGGTCAACAGCTGTAGAAGAAATAGACGCATACAGATGAAACACAGAAACATTAGCAACCAGCAGAGGGCAGAGCGGAGTGTGCTAAGGGAAATTGGAATTTTGGGAAATGGGAATGAAAAGTTGTATAGATAGTGAACATGCATATATATATATATATATATATATATATATTGTATATATAGTGTATGTTTTTGGGGAATGTTGCATCTGGATCCGTTTACATGGCAATATTGTCTATGATTCTTTGCTTGAGGCATTTTTTTGTTTTCCCACCTCCCATAGACTTGTTCTTCAAAGGGCCTGCAGACAGAAATCCGGGGGGCTGTTAAGTAGGTCAGCAACAGGGCCAAAAGCAAACAGCAATTTGCCAGATCAATTTCAAATGATCAAAAGCTGCTTCACAGCTGATTCTGAATGTTATTTTATTATTGCACTTTAAGTATAACTTTATAAGTGATCAAATATAACACAAGTTATATTTGATTGTCCTTCCAGCTATAGCTATGACATTTTCAAATCTTATGAAGTATATATATGTATATGTATATATAAGTGTTGTATATATAATTATGGCACGCTTCTAGCACAATGCAAGAAATTTTCGTTGCATTTCTCAAAGATGCTTTCCCTGCGCTTCCCATTCATCTTCATCACGATTAATCTTCTCTAAAATGACAATGCTATTCTTAGGCATATTCGAAAACCTTTCACCCAGTTTCTCAGTTTCTACTCGCTCTCTCTCTCTCTCTCTCTCTCTCTCTCTCTCTCTCTGTCTCTATCTCTCTATCTCTCTCTCTCTGGCAAAAATGAGTAAGAATTAAAAGATTTTGCTGCCAGAATTTGTAGAAAGCAACAAAAAAAAAAAAAAATGGAACAATAAATAAATGAATTAAATTCGAATGTAATTAGTAAAGCACATGAAAAAAAAAAATATATAGATATATATATTATAATTTTATAAGCAACAAAACAAAAAAATCTATTATAATCTCATGTAAGCTGCCAAAAACAGTTCAACATGCATCTATATATACATACATATATAATATAAATATCTATGTATATAATATAAATATATGTATGTATATATTTTATATGTATTAAATGAAAATAAGATACAGTTTTTTTTTCTTTGTTTTACTACAATTTCGTGAACTTCATCTTCGTGTTGGTTTTTATTTCATGTCCATAATATTAAGTTCCGCCTAGTTCCATTTTAAGCTTAACATCATTTACGTAACTGACCTACGTAGTAGTCGTACAGTCAGCTTAACTTCTGTTACGTAACACGTAAGCGATTGTCTATTTGGTCCTACATTCGATACACTCACATTCAAACACACACACACACACACACACATACAAACATTGAAAGAGACCGGGGCACGCTCTGCTTTACATTATATCCCATTCATGATTCTAATGCTCAGACCGTAGCATTATCAATCAGAGACCCGAAACTATCAAAACGATCGCCAATCGACAATCGACAAATTCCCCTCACTTTTCTCACTCTTTTCCCCTTTCACTCTACCCACTTCACTCTACTCATTGATCACAATACAACAATAACAATAAAAACAACACAAAAAAAAACTCACGTATTCGATGCGCTACGCGTTACAGTCGCATTTCGGATTTGTTTTCTTCTACAACTATTTCTGTATGTATTTTACTTATTTTCTAAGTGTTGGGTATATGCGACGTGATTAAATTAACTTATGACAGATTTGCATCTGCATACTATTGTTTAAAAGTTAATTTAATAAAATATTTAATATTAATAATTAATATTATTAGCTACTTAATATTTTAAGTAATTTAGAATTAAAGAATTTTTAAACATTTTAATTAAATGAATATATATTAAATTAAATAAATTATATACTATATTTAGAATTTCTATGAATTATTTAAATAGTTTTGTAAATTGCATTGGCAAATTTTTTATGTAATTTTTAATTTAATTAAGATATGGTGGCATAATTATTTATTTAATTCCTAAAATTTACTTTATTTTTTTTTTTTTTTTTTTTAAATATGTAACAAATTTTAATATAATAATTTAAGTTATTTTATATTTATAAATATATTTTATAAATTATATTTTATAAATTAATAATATCAGTATTTAATGTTAAAATTATTTGACAAGTGAAAAACTAAATGAATTTATTTATATGAAAATATTTAAAAATTGTTTAATATTTCAATTATTAATTTCTATGAGTTTTGTAGATATCATTTTTAAGTATTTTTGCCTAATTTATATAAATTTAATTGTTATCATCATTTTTATATTAATTTATTTATTATTTATTTATATATTGATTATTTACTAAATTAATAAAATAATTTAATTAATATAAATATTATACATAATATTGCCTTTAACCGAAATTAAATATTTATTTAATTTTGTAGAGTATCTAAGCGTCGACTTTCTTTATACTTATCACTTCTATATATTTTGTGGTACGTCTTCCGCATTTTCGGGTCACATGCGTGTGGTTTGCCTAGTCCGCATTTTGATTGGATTTGGGAGTGTTAGTGTTTGGATTTGTGTGTGTGCTTGTATGTTTCTGTGTGTGTGTGCATATATGTGTGATCGTGACAACGTTGTGTGTTGATTACGCGGCCTTGAAAGTGAAAAGGTGTCGATCGAGGAACTTTCGCTTTTACAGACGCGACTTATTCGTCTGTCTCTTTCGCACTATAACTGTTGTACCCTTTGTGTTGTACTGCGTATAAGTGTATGTGTGTCTGTGTGTGTGTGTGGGTTTAAATTCAAGACATTGTAGCAAAGTTACTGACAAGCTTAAAGTGCAAATTTAAACAACAATTAAACGGCGCGCCAATTCTGGCACTTCTCAGCGTCTGCTTGTCTGACTATCAAATGTCAGGCCATCTCGCCTACGTGCAAACGGACGCCTACAACTCGCAGGAGTTCAACTAATGCTTAGATTTCGTCTCTCTCTCTCTCTCTGTCTCTGTCTCTCTATAGTATATCTGTCAGTCCTGTCGGTCTGTCTGTTTCACATTTTCTGCCAGCTCATTTCCATAAGATCTGCTTAGTCAAAGCTGCAAGTTAATTGTCGAAAAAAAAAAAAAACAGTAAATGGCTGCAGAGTAACAGAGCAACGGGGCAGCAACTGGCAACCTCATTTCATAAGCAGTTGCAGTTACAAAAATAAAAAAAAAAGCATTTTTGTGGCAATTAAATAACTGGGCGGCCCATTATATAAGGCGTAAGGCACGTAAGCAAAACATACATTTAATTGTTATAACTATCTAGCCAAAACGTATTACATAGTAAATCTGTTATTTTATTTTTTATTTATTTATTTTTTTTTTTTTTTTTTTTAGTTGCTGCTATTACAAAATATCCACAAAAAAAAAATAAATAAAGCTAAACTAAGTCATTTCATTAAGCCCAAAAGATGAATAAATAAATGAAAATGGAAATTAAAAAAAAAAAATGAAGAGAAAAAAAAACAGAAACAGTTCCGTTAACGGTGCTTAATTATGCATACGCAAAAGAGTTATGCATCGTCGTCGTCGTCGTCGTCGTGTTACTAGTAAGGTAAAAAGGCAAAAGTTAAAAGCCAAAAGCCCAAATGCCCAAATGCTTAAAGTCCATAAAGCTGGCACCAAACAAGGCGACAACAGATGCAGATACAAAAGCAACAAATACAGATAAAAAAATAAATAAAGAGATACAAATATACAATGTTATAAAGATAAACTTTGATATGAATTTGCTTATAAATACGACTGGAAACTGCAAGACAGAGAGAGAGAGAGAGAGAGAGATAGAGAGAATGAGACCCACGCTGAAATGATTTTTCGCGTAATCATAAACAAGAAAGATGCACAAAGAGTGAGAGATGCAAAAGCAGAGAAAGAGACAGAAATAGAAAGAGAAAGAGAGAAGAGAGAGAGAGAGAGAGAGAGAGAAAGAAAGAGATAGAGAGAGAGAAGATAAACGTAACTAAACTCGTCGCTGTGCCAGTTACATGAACTACATATCTTGAGATGCGCTAACCAGTTTATAAACCGGAACTGGCGCGCATAACGGTAAACATGCTCAAATCGCATCGCATCGCATCGTATCACATCGACTAAGCTTCCCAAGCCCCCTATTTAGCTCTATAGCTTCAAGCTTTAACTCTCACTCTCACTCTTACTGTGTGCCGCTTACAGTTGGCGCTGATTGTCTTGGTCTTGGCTTTTTGTGTTTTGAGTTTTGCCTTTTGCTTTTGCATTCATTATTCATCCGCATTTCGAAGCATTTTCAAAGTCTTCCTCTTGACCTTGGACTCAACATACAACAGCAACAGCAACAGCAACAAGCAAACAAACAACAGAGACGGCAACTTGTCGCCCGTCTTGGAAAGCAGCGCCAAAAGCGTGTGCCACAAAAGAAAGCCAAACCACTTTTACTTTCAAGCTCAGCCGGCGAAATGTGAGGCAACGACGGCCTGACTTTGGCCTGGCCAACTGGCTCTGCAGTTGCTGCTGTCTCTGCCTTTGCCTCTGCCTCTGCTGCTCAGTTGTTGCTACTTGTTTGATTTTTGGCGCCAAAATGTGGTGGCACTCTTATTCCAGAGCATGATGCAGCAGAAATCAACTTGCCTCAATTCAACTCTAACTTTCTGTCTAGGTCAACAAATGTGGCAGATTATTTATTATCATCATTGTTATATTTATACATGTTATAAGCAAAGAAAATAATTTATGACGGCGGGATATAAACTTATCGGAAATAAGTCTATAATATTTCATTATATCTTTATATTTACAGATATTAGTTGACATTATATAATTAGCATTACAAATGAAATCATATTCATTTATTATTTGATTTATTAGCTCAATAAGAACTACACCAGATATTATACATATATATATATACATATATACATATATATATATATACATATATATATATATTTATATATATATATATATATCAGTTTTCTATTTCGTTATTTTCTCATTGACAGAATAAGCGGTTTTTTTCATTACTCATATGTTGCGTTGTCCGCAGCAGGTTGACGTAAGCTTTATAAATGAAAACCCTTATTTTCTTTTCAAATAATTATATAATACTATCATTAATTTAATTATACTATACGGATATTTATTATTATTTTAATATTTAATAATTAAAATTATTTTAATTTTTATTTAATTTAATTTTTTAATATTATTTATTATTCATTTTTTATTATTTTTTAGAAGTTAATTTCATTACTTTTATTTTATTTCAATATTTATTTTAATTTTTATTTTATTTAATTTTTTATTATTATTAGTTAATCATTTTTCATAGTTTTTTTTTTGTTATTTTTAAATTGTTAATTTTATTATTTTAATTTTATTTCAATATTATTTTAAATTTTAATTTAATTTAATTTTTTATTATTATTAGTTAAGCATTTTTCATATTTTTTTTTAATTTTATTTTTGAATATTTTTTCAAATTTTTATTTAATTTAATTTTTTTTTTATTCTTATTAGCTTATCTTTTTATATTTGATTTTTCTTTTATATTATATTATTTTATTATATTTTGTATTATTTTATTTTATATTTTTTTCACGTTTATCAATTCAAATGCTTCATAAATATCCAGAAAAGAAATGGATAGGTTCGCTTTATAACTATAAAAAGATAAGCTAATAAGAATAAAAAAAAAATTAAATTAAATAAAAATTTGAAAAAATATTCAAAAATAAAATTAAAAAAAAATATGAAAAATGCTTAACTAATAATAATAAAAAATTAAATTAAATTAAAATTTAAAATAATATTGAAATAAAATTAAAATAATAAAATTAACAATTTAAAAATAACAAAAAAAAAACTATGAAAAATGATTAACTAATAATAATAAAAAATTAAATAAAATAAAAATTAAAATAAATATTGAAATAAAATAAAAGTAATGAAATTAACTTCTAAAAAATAATAAAAAATGAATAATAAATAATATTAAAAAATTAAATTAAATAAAAATTAAAATAATTTTAATTATTAAATATTAAAATAATAATAAATATCCGTATAGTATAATTAAATTAATGATAGTATTATATAATTATTTGAAAAGAAAATAAGGGTTTTCATTTATAAAGCTTACGTCAACCTGCTGCGGACAACGCAACATATGAGTAATGAAAAAAACCGCTTATTCTGTCAATGAGAAAATAACGAAATAGAAAACTGATATATATATATATATATATGTATATATATATATGTATATATGTATATGTATATATGTATAATATCTGGTGTAGTTCTTATTGAGCTAATAAATCAAATAATAAATGAATATGATTTCATTTGTAATGCTAATTATATAATGTCAACTAATATCTGTAAATATAAAGATATAATGAAATATTATAGACTTATTTCCGATAAGTTTATATCCCGCCGTCATAAATTATTTTCTTTGCTTATAACATGTATAAATATAACAATGATGATAATAATCTGCCACATTTGTTGACCTAGACAGAAAGTTAGAGTTGAATTGAGGCAAGTTGATTTCTGCTGCATCATGCTCTGGAATAAGAGTGCCACCACATTTTGGCGCCAAAAATCAAACAAGTAGCAACAACTGAGCAGCAGAGGCAGAGGCAAAGGCAGAGACAGCAGCAACTGCAGAGCCAGTTGGCCAGGCCAAAGTCAGGCCGTCGTTGCCTCACATTTCGCCGGCTGAGCTTGAAAGTAAAAGTGGTTTGGCTTTCTTTTGTGGCACACGCTTTTGGCGCTGCTTTCCAAGACGGGCGACAAGTTGCCGTCTCTGTTGTTTGTTTGCTTGTTGCTGTTGCTGTTGCTGTTGTATGTTGAGTCCAAGGTCAAGAGGAAGACTTTGAAAATGCTTCGAAATGCGGATGAATAATGAATGCAAAAGCAAAAGGCAAAACTCAAAACACAAAAAGCCAAGACCAAGACAATCAGCGCCAACTGTAAGCGGCACACAGTAAGAGTGAGAGTGAGAGTTAAAGCTTGAAGCTATAGAGCTAAATAGGGGGCTTGGGAAGCTTAGTCGATGTGATACGATGCGATGCGATGCGATTTGAGCATGTTTACCGTTATGCGCGCCAGTTCCGGTTTATAAACTGGTTAGCGCATCTCAAGATATGTAGTTCATGTAACTGGCACAGCGACGAGTTTAGTTACGTTTATCTTCTCTCTCTCTATCTCTTTCTTTCTCTCTCTCTCTCTCTCTCTCTCTTCTCTCTTTCTCTTTCTATTTCTGTCTCTTTCTCTGCTTTTGCATCTCTCACTCTTTGTGCATCTTTCTTGTTTATGATTACGCGAAAAATCATTTCAGCGTGGGTCTCATTCTCTCTATCTCTCTCTCTCTCTCTCTCTCTGTCTTGCAGTTTCCAGTCGTATTTATAAGCAAATTCATATCAAAGTTTATCTTTATAACATTGTATATTTGTATCTCTTTATTTATTTTTTTATCTGTATTTGTTGCTTTTGTATCTGCATCTGTTGTCGCCTTGTTTGGTGCCAGCTTTATGGACTTTAAGCATTTGGGCATTTGGGCTTTTGGCTTTTAACTTTTGCCTTTTTACCTTACTAGTAACACGACGACGACGACGACGACGATGCATAACTCTTTTGCGTATGCATAATTAAGCACCGTTAACGGAACTGTTTCTGTTTTTTTTTCCTCTTCATTTTTTTTTCATTTCCATTTTCATTTATTTATTCATCTTTTGGGCTTAATGAAATGACTTAGTTTAGCTTTATTTATTTTTTTTTTGTGGATATTTTGTAATAGCAGCAACTAAAAAAAAAAAAAAAAAAAATAAATAAATAAAAAATAAAATAACAGATTTACTATGTAATACGTTTTGGCTAGATAGTTATAACAATTAAATGTATGTTTTGCTTACGTGCCTTACGCCTTATATAATGGGCCGCCCAGTTATTTAATTGCCACAAAAATGCTTTTTTTTTTTATTTTTGTAACTGCAACTGAATATTTAATTTCGGTTAAAGGCAATATTATGTATAATATTTATATTAATTAAATTATTTTATTAATTTAGTAAATAATCAATATATAAATAAATAATAAATAAATTAATATAAAAATGATGATAACAATTAAATTTATATAAATTAGGCAAAAATACTTAAAAATGATATCTACAAAACTCATAGAAATTAATAATTGAAATATTAAACAATTTTTAAATATTTTCATATAAATAAATTCATTTAGTTTTTCACTTGTCAAATAATTTTAACATTAAATACTGATATTATTAATTTATAAAATATAATTTATAAAATATATTTATAAATATAAAATAACTTAAATTATTATATTAAAATTTGTTACATATTTAAAAAAAAAAAAAAAAAAAATAAAGTAAATTTTAGGAATTAAATAAATAATTATGCCACCATATCTTAATTAAATTAAAAATTACATAAAAATTTGCCAATGCAATTTACAAAACTATTTGAATAATTCATAGAAATTCTAAATATATTATATATATTATTTAATTTAATATATATTCATTTAATTAAAATGTTTAAAAATTCTTTAATTCTAAATTACTTAAAATATTAAGTAGCTAATAATATTAATAATTAATATTAAATATTTTATTAAATTAACTTTTAAACTTATGCAACTCTGTCATAAGTTAATTTAATCACGTCGCATATACCCAACACTTAGAAAATAAGTAAAATACATACAGAAATAGTTGTAGAAGAAAACAAATCCGAAATGCGACTGTAACGCGTAGCGCATCGAATACGTGAGTTTTTTTTGTGTTGTTTTTATTGTTATTGTTGTATTGTGATCAATGAGTAGAGTGAAGTGGGTAGAGTGAAAGGGGAAAAGAGTGAGAAAAGTGAGGGGAATTTGTCGATTGTCGATTGGCGATCGTTTTGATAGTTTCGGGTCTCTGATTGATAATGCTACGGTCTGAGCATTAGAATCATGAATGGGATATAATGTACGATAAAGCAGAGCGTGCCCCGGTCTCTTTCAATGTTTGTATGTGTGTGTGTGCGTGTGTGTTTGAATGTGAGTGTATCGAATGTAGGACCAAATAGACAATCGCTTACGTGTTACGTAACAGAAGTTAAGCTGACTGTACGACTACTACGTAGGTCAGTTACGTAAATGATGTTAAGCTTAAAATGGAACTAGGCGGAACTTAATATTATGGACATGAAATAAAAACCAACACGAAGATGAAGTTCACGAAATTGTAGTAAAACAAAGAAAAAAAAACTGTATCTTATTTTCATTTAATACATATAAAATATATACATACATATATTTATATTATATACATAGATATTTATATTATATATGTATGTATATATAGATGCATGTTGAACTGTTTTTGGCAGCTTACATGAGATTATAATAGATTTTTTTGTTTTGTTGCTTATAAAATTATAATATATATATCTATATATTTTTTTTTCATGTGCTTTACTAATTACATTCGAATTTAATTCATTTATTTATTGTTCCATTTTTTTTTTTTTTTGTTGCTTTCTACAAATTCTGGCAGCAAAATCTTTTAATTCTTACTCATTTTTGCCAGAGAGAGAGAGAGAGAGAGAGAGAGATAGAGACAGAGAAAGAGAGGGAGAGAGAGAGAGAGCGAGTAGAAACTGAGAAACTGGGTGAAAGGTTTTCGAATATGCCTAAGAATAGCATTGTCATTTTAGAGAAGATTAATCGTGATGAAGATGAATGGGAAGCGCAGGGAAAGCATCTTTGAGAAATGCAACGAAAATTTCTTGCATTGTGCTAGAAGCGTGCCATAATTATATATACAACACTTATATATACATATATACTATATATACATATACATATATATACTTCATAAGATTTGAAAATGTCATAGCTATAGCTGGAAGGACAATCAAATATAACTTGTGTTATATTTGATCACTTATAAAGTTATACTTAAAGTGCAATAATAAAATAACATTCAGAATCAGCTGTGAAGCAGCTTTTGATCATTTGAAATTGATCTGGCAAATTGCTGTTTGCTTTTGGCCCTGTTGCTGACCTACTTAACAGCCCCCCGGATTTCTGTCTGCAGGCCCTTTGAAGAACAAGTCTATGGGAGGTGGGAAAACAAAAAAATGCCTCAAGCAAAGAATCATAGACAATATTGCCATGTAAACGGATCCAGATGCAACATTCCCCAAAAACATACACTATATATACAATATATATATATATATATATATATATATATGCATGTTCACTATCTATACAACTTTTCATTCCCATTTCCCAAAATTCCAATTTCCCTTAGCACACTCCGCTCTGCCCTCTGCTGGTTGCTAATGTTTCTGTGTTTCATCTGTATGCGTCTATTTCTTCTACAGCTGTTGACCTACTTTAACTCAAAGTCAAGCGAACTATATATGATATTTAGTTTTGTTTTCTGTTCTATTCTGTTCTGTTCTTGCTCTCGTTCTTGTTGTATGTTTCTTCTTCTTTATCCAACATTTCTTTCAATGCGCCCAAATTGAAAGTGAATTCTGCTGTTATGCTGCACCACAACTAACAGCCGTCACCTCTTCTCCATCCGCTACCCGCTTTTACTCCAATTTTATGCTCGTTGATGATCGGTGCCCCCTTCCCGGGCAAACAAACAAAATAAAAAAAAAAAAACTCAACAATGCCGCAAAGCAAACAAAAATTAACAACAATTTCAATTTGTTCTTGTTGTTGTTATTGTTCTTGTTGTTATGTTCTTTAAGGGAGCTTTTTCTTTATGGCTAGGGCATATTTAGGCTCGCTAGTGTGTGTTTTTGAGTGTGTGTGCGTGTGTTTTTGTGTTTGTGTTTGTGTAAACGAAAATTGGGTCAATTTTTTGTTGTTTGTGCGTTTGCTTGCAACAAGTGTCTGGGGTCTGGGTCTGCGCCTCGGCCTGTGCTTATGCTTGTGCCTGTGCATGGGCCTCAGGCCTGAGGCCCTCAGCGCCCATCTCTTTCCGACGCGTCGGGTCTTGCCCTAAGATAAGTTAGCCCTACCGCCGCACAACACTTCGACTCTCCTGTCCCTAGAGAGAGATTGATAAAGCAGCGACTGCGACGGTGCCGGAGACAGCGACAGCGACAGCGACGCAATTCGACGCCAACGCGCAGCTGAGAAATGAAAATAACGCGCGCGCGACGACTTGTGCGAGTTTTTTTTCCATTTCATTTCATTTCATTTATTTATTTTTTTTTTGTTTTTGGTTTTTTAAGAAGTTTTCAAAAGGGCGAGCTGTAAATTTTGCTGCACCAACACAATCATAAACATAAACACACACACACATCACACGCATACATGCACACGAATTCACTTATAGGGCTTGTTGATTAGCAGCACACACACACACACACACACACACATACACACACACGCTCTATGTGTTGGCGTTGAGATTATTTTCTAACATATTTTGTTCATTTTTTTTTTGTCTTCATTTTCATTTTTTTATTGTATTTCCTATGGTTTGTTTTTGTTGTTGTTGTTGCCCTGTAAGAAAAGTAGGCCAATGGGTCTTGTTGGGCGAGTGCTTTAGATTTTTAGATTCGGTTTTTCTTTCACTCTAGTAAATATATTGGCTGCCCTTGCCAATAGTCAGGTATTTAGGCTATCAAATACTGTTTGCGTTGTGCGGAAGTAAATGAATATTTCCATAGCTGCGTATACGTAATATGCAAAGAAATTTTTTTAATAATTAAAAAAATATTTGAAAAATATTACTAAACAATAAAAAAAATAAATAAATAAATAATAATAATTATATTAATAATATTAATAAATAGTGTTAAATTAAATATTATTCAATTTACAATTTATATATTTATATAAATAAAAAATTAAATATTAAATTTTATTTATATTTATTATACACGAAAATTTTGTAATATTTTAGTTTAAAAACAATTTTCAATTAATTTGTTTTAATGTTTAAATAAATTAAATTAAATTAATTTTAAACTTACTTAAAATTATTTTTATATTTGTCTTCATTTATTTAATTTATATTTTATTTATATTAATATTTAATTTAATTTAATTTAGGTTATAGTAGTTTTTAATTAAAAATTGTATAATATATTTTGTTTTCATATTTGATTTATATTTTATTTATATTAATTCTTAATTTTAAATTATTTTCTATATTTATTTGTATTATTTTATTTATATTAAATCATAATTTAAGATTGTTTTCTATATTTTTCTTTCATATTTTATTTATAATTAATTAATAATTAGTATTTAATTTAAAATTGTTTTCTTATCTTTAATTTATATAATTAAATTTTATTTAAATTAATTGATTATATAAAATATTTTTCTATACTTATATTTAATGTATTTCATTTATACTTTATTTATATAAGATACATACTAAACAATCGATTTCTTAAATTAATTAATTAAATTAAAGTGTATTGAAAATTTCGTTAATATATCTAAAATATATTTTCATCAGATATTCTATTTGGAGAATTGAATTCTTGGACTCTGCATGCGATTTTTGCACCTCAGCCAAAGAAGAAGATAAAGTGAAAAAAAAGGCAGCAATGCGTATGGCTGCTGAATATAAATTTTGGTATAGATACTGGATACATTTTCCCTTTGTGTTGTATGAAAGGGAAAAACAATTGTTGTTATAAGTAGATTTATATGTTTTTAATAGAGCTCGTGTTGTTTTAGCAACTCTATGTTGTTGTTGTTTCTTTTGTTGTTGTTGCTGCTGCTGTTATTGTTATTAACTTTTGTCTTGCTTGAGTGAGCCTCGAAGCATATTCAATCCAGGGGATTGCATTTGATGCCGAAATTGCGTAATTTGGCCCAAAGAGGGGACAGTGAAAGAGTGCAAAAGATACACAGAGAGACAGATAAAGAGAGAGAAAGAGAGAGAGAGAGAGAGAATTAGAGAGAGGAGATGGCCTGGATGTCTATATTTTTGCGTTGACGCTTGATTTATAACGGTGGAAAATCGTTTAAACAACAATAACAACAATAGCAACAGCAGCAACAACAACAACAGAAAACGCAAAACAAATTTTTGTAGGCCACGTTAATAAGCGCAACATAACGAACATAATATCTTAACTTGGTCATCAGCCGCACAACAAAAGAAAAGGCATCTTTTACAGCAGCAACAACAACAACAGCAGCAGCAACAACAACTGCGAGTCGATTACATAAGAGGCCCACACTCAGATGCACACTTAGAGTGTTTGAGAGAGTAAGAGAGAGAGAGAGAGGTGAAAAGAGATAGACAGCATAGACAGCAACAGCAGCAGCAGCTCGTAGGGGCCGTCCAAAAGAAAATAGTCAAAGCATTGTTTAGAGAAAAAAAAAAAGAGGTGAACAGAGCAACGCCGTTAACGTTGCTGCTATATACCCAGCAAGCAGTTAAGTTACAGCAGAGGATAATATACACTATGCATAGACTGCACATGGGTGAAAAAGATAAGCTTCGGCTTATGGCAGATTTTATACTCTGGCAAAGTTGAGCGATCGCTAGAGAAATATGTAAATGATCTGTCACGCCTGCTCCTGCAGCTCAAAGTCTATCTGAAGACTGATGATATGTGAACTAGAGCTATAATTTTTAGTTGAAACAACTTCAACATCTGTCTTTTGTCTGCAGTCTAACTAAATTTAGTTTAAGCTTGCATACTAAAATCATCAATTTGAGTCAAGTTATTTTATTGCTTTTACTAGATATCTCAAAGCATGGCAAACTCGTCTAGAGCAGACTTACACTTAGTCGCAGTCGTCTGTTGTCTGTCGTCTGTTGCCTGTTGCCTGTTGTTGCTGTTGCTGTTGCTGGATGCTTGACGGCCTCATTGTTGTTGCTGTTGCTGTGCTGCTGCTGCTGTTAGTAGTAGATAGCAAAAGTCAGCAGCATAGAAAGTGAAACCGCGTTTTGCCGCAGCAGTTGGCCATACGATCAGCTTGAAGCCGAGCTCAAAACGATTCAAGTCTTGACTTCATAGAGAGGCATGCGAGGCAAGGCACGCGGCTTGGCTTTAAATATAAACCAAACAGCAGCAGCAACAACAACAGCAACAGCAACATCAAACTATTACTCAATCTGTGCTAAAAAAAAAAAAAAGAAAAAAAAAGAAAAAAAAAATAAAGATAGACCGATAGATGCATAGAGTAGTAGTTGCAATAGTAGTTGTATTGGTAGCTCTCTATATATTATATGTTATATGTAAGTATTGGTAGCTTGAAAAGCAAGAAAATAAAAATGAAGTAACCCACTTTTTTCCGTTATAGCTTTTATTGTTGTTGTTATTGTTGTTAGTGAAGCATACGAAAAGGCAACAATGATAAAAAAAAATATCTCTGTGTATTTCTGTGTGTGTGTTGAAGAGTCAAAAACTTCAAATGAAAATGAAACTGAAAACTGAAAGATGAAAGATGATGAATAAGCAAACGCAGCACGAAACGACGCATTTTTGTCGCTTGCTTCTTTTTTTTTTTTTTGTATTTTATATTTTGGGATGCTGTATGAAAAGTAGAGCAAATTGATAAGTAGCCAAAGTTCGTTATTTAACCCTTTACTTCGCCAGCATATTGACTCATTGTTGGCTTTGGTCTGATAAGCATTTTTACAGATTTCAAACTGCGATATTCAAGCCAATCGTACCAAAACATTGCCGACATTGCATCTGAATTAAATCTACTATATGAACTTGGTCCCTCATAAAAGCCATTGAGATTGCTAAAGGAAAGAGAGAGAGAGAGAGAGAGAAGACAGTGAAATAAAAAAAAAACAAGAAAGCAAATTTATTCTCGGCATGCCGAAAATGTTATATCCTTGCAGTCTTCGAAGAAAAGAATTTTCTATACAAACATAATTTTCTGCCGATTGTTCCTATGGCAGCTTTATGATATAGTCGTTCGATTTAATTCAGATTTGTATGAGACGTATATGACGCAACTATACTCAAATCATGTAAGCTTTAGCCAGATAACTTCATAGACAAAAAAGTTATTCATACAAAAACTCAATTTTCGGCCGATTGTTTCTATGGCGCCAATATGATATAGTACTCCGATTTGAACAAAATTTATATGAGAAGTGTAAGTCATCGCTAAACTGAAATTCAGTAAGTTTCAGCTGGATAGCTTAAAAAGCAATGGCAATTGTCCGATCCGCACATTTCCGACTTATATACAGCTATAGGGAGTATAGGGAGTATGTATAATAAGTTTCTTTGAGATAACTTTAAAACTGAAAAGGTTAAAGGAGACGGAGAGATGGACGGACGAACATTTGAAATACCCTCTGTAAACCCTCTGCAATATATAATATATATTTACCTTTTGGTGCAGTCATTGTGCCACCAACCGCTGTGATGTGTTACAGCACAGTTCGCTTTGGACTTGTCATTATCACGATCCTTTGTTGAAAACATCATATTATTGCTATATGATAATGCATCGCCAGCATCGCCTGCTTCTCCTGTATAATTGCCTAAATCGTGCAGCATATATCCCTGCTCTTCGCTGCCGACACGAAAGTTATCATAATGTGCGTGTCGTACACGACCATCGAAACTTTCCAGCTGTATGTATAGTTCATGAGGCTGAGCTCTTGTTAGATAATAAAGTTTCTCCAGACCGATGAAAAAACTTCCTTCCAAATCACCAAAACCCTTGCGATATGTTGACCAATTTTGATCAAATTTTATAATACCATCGAATCGTTGTTGCATTACCATCCAGCCAGGACCTAGGGTACGTCCATCACACAGCACACGAAATGAATCAAGGCCTTCAATCTGAATGCGACGTATAATTATTGAGTTGTCTGTTGTTGAACATCCGCTAGGATAAACTTGTCGCTCCGTTGACTTTTGTCCAGTGACTTTAGAGACCAGAAATGGATATTGCTGTTTGATTAATGTTTCCCGACATGATATTAAGTCTTCCTGTACTTTCTTTAGATTCCTAGTGCTACGACGCTGATTTAAATTCAATGAAAATATTTGTCTATTCAATTGACGTTCATTAGTTTTACACTTCTCCAATTGAATTTTGGTCACATTTTGTAAATTTTCAACATTTTCCACTTTGTCTTCCGTTTGTTGTTTTGCAAATGTTTCCACTAGATTTTTATACTCTTCAACGATTTTCATTTGATTTTCATGCTGTGCATTACGCTCCTCAGCCACTGCTAATTTTTCTCTTAGATCTGCTAAATTCTCATTTAGTTTAATAATTTCCGCATCTTTTCTATGACATTCGGGTGCCATTTGCAGCAATGGTTTTGCTGTCTTATAACAATACGTGGCACATTCCGATTCCATGCGTTCCTCATCTTGACACAACTATTACATTTTCATTAATTTATTTAAATTTTTTCAATTATTTATATTTATTTTTTTTTTTACTTACCGAATTTTCATTGGCACTTGTAAATGTTAGAAATAATAAAACGAATGCAAATTTTTGCATTTTTTGCAACATATTAGATATACGCAGTGACTTTGCTCCGTTTGAAAAACAAATTGTTACTAAAAACTAAAAATGCAAAACGAAACTTGTTAAATTAAATGCTGCTGATTATAACTAACATTGGGATTTCCAAGGCAGCAGATTATGCTGATTATATATATATATATATATATATATATATATATATATTATATAGTAAAATTAAATAGAATGCTGATAATGCATTTGGCGAGGTGTATTTAATGAATTGCTAAAGAATATAAATTTATTATATTAAATTTAAATTTTTTTATACTTACAACATTTTATATTCATAAATTTATTATTTTATTTTTTTTTATAATTCTTTTTGATAGGCATAGCGTTTTTTTTTAATCTTTTTTTTCGGTCTCTGCATAATTAAAAGCCGAAAATAAAAATTGCATGGCCAATGCAAAATGAATTTATGTGCCGCTTGTTGCAAATTTATCACTTGGCGATCATAACTCATACGCCATGTGTGTTGCCAGTTGCCAGTTGTGAATATGAATGTGAGCGCTTGGCGCTTAGTTGAGCAGTAATTGTGCGTCAATTTCTTGGCACAGGAGATGAACAATTGGATAGTTGAACAGGCAACGGACGGAACTGACAGACGTGAAACAGTTGAAGTTGCAGCTTTTATGCCGCTTTCACCTAAGCAGCTTAGAACCCTTATCAAAGTCGCGTTATACTTACTCAGCAGGAGAGCGAAATGCATTGTAAGTGTATATGTGTGTGAGAGAGAGAGAGAGAGAGGAAACGACACCCACGCCGTAAAAAATTTCACTTTTTGTTTAGTCTATTTGGCCGAGTGCAATCGGAGGCTGCAATTAGCTGTCATCAATCAAAGGGCCTCAACAATGCCGAGAGACACTTTAGAGAGAGAAAGAGAAAGAAAGGCAACCGCAGCGCTAAAACTGAAACTGAAACTGAATTCAAACTCAACTGCTGTGCTTGAGCCTAGACAAATTGTGCGCACGCAGCACAAATGAAAGTTTTATATACTTTTTTTTTTCATTATAATTTTTTATTTTTTTTGGTTTTTGGGCCGCCTCAGGTCTCCAAAAAGGGCTTAGCCCAAAAGTTTTTAAGTGATTATCTGCCCGGGGCCGCAAATGCATTTCAGTTGTTGTTGCTGCTGCTGTTGCTGCTGTTTTGGCTTTCTCTGCGCGTTAATTTGTCTTTTTAGTTGCATTAATTTTGTTGCTTGTCGTTTATAAATTTGCTTTTCGTTTCGGGTTTGTCTTACTGTCAAATTGTGTCAACGCCACAGACCGACCACAGGCACAATTGTCTGCCTTGTCCTACACGTGCCCCGAGTTGCCTCTGTGGGCCCCCTCCTGCTCGTCCGACTCAACTGCCGGCAAACTTGTCGCGCCTTGGCAGCTCATAGATCGCACTGTCGCGCTATCGTTGCCGGCCAATCGGCCAATTGGCCAGACGGCAAGACGGCAGCAAATGTATCTTCTGTATATGTCGCCTCGGCATATTGTGGCAGACAGATTTGATGCGCATGCAACATTTCTTGGCAACGCTGTGGCACGTACTGGCTAAATGCTGAATGTTGCAGCTGCAGCTGCTGCGCAATGGCTTGCACTTGGAAATTATAAAAGTTAACAAGTTTTTTATATAAAATATTAAAAAAAAATGAAAATAAAAAAAAAACAAAAATTTAAAAATGCTTCATATATTTTTTTTTCTATACAAAGTTTTATTAAAATTTATATATATTTTTGCTTTACATTGCGTTGTTGTTGTTGTTTGTTGATTGTTGTTTCTTTTCCGTTTAGATTATAAATTAAAATGAGAACATTGCGTTGGCCTTACAAGTTAATAGCATTTTCAACTAAAGCATTATTTTTTTTATATTTTATTCATTTCTTTATTATAAATTTTGTTTTTTTTTTGTTTGCTTTTTATGTATTTTACATTCTCATTAAATTTGCTAGATATGAATAATTGTATTTATTGTTTTTTTTTTTATTAATTAATTAAATGATTTTCGTTTTTTTTTTTTTTCTTTATTTTGTTTTTTTTTATTATTTTATTTTCGATTTTTACTGTGCAACAAATAAAAAGCATTTGAAATGATTAAGCTTAAAGCTAAAGATTTGCTAATGAAAGGTTCTTGTTTTTGTTGTTGTTGTTGTTGCAACTAAAGCGGGGCGTGACAGGGGCAAAACATAGAAGCATAGCGCGAGCTGCACACCAAGTGTTGTTGTTGTTGTTTATTATTGTTGTTGCTGTACTTGTTTACAGTATAATATATAATATATATAATTATATTTAAATAGATTTACATAAATAGTTTTTTGTGTTTTTTGTGGTTTTTGTATTTTGTTTTCTTTCCTGCTTGCATTATTTATACACATATACACACACACACACATGCAGAGATAACTGTGTGTGTGTGTGTCATTCCATTTTTTTTTACCTTTTTTTTACATAAATATTTTAACATGTTTTATTTATTTATTTTTTTTTTTTCTTTGGCTTAACTTATGCATAAAATTTGTTTTATACTTGTTTCTGATTTGTATCAAAATGTGCAAAAGTAATTTACAATTTACTAAAATTAAGTACAAAGTATAAAATAATAACAAAACGTACAAGAATTTTTTAAAACGTGTCAAAGATAGAAAGAGATGGAGAGAGAGAAAGAGTGAAAGATTCGCCCAACCAATATAAAGGAAAAGAAAGAAAAGAATGTACAAAATGTTGAGAAATGCGCCAAGGCATGAAAAATAGTTGTAGTAATAGTAGTAAAAAACGTAGAGGTAGTAAAATAGTAGTAGCATAGTAGTAGAAGTAAGAGACAGAGTAGAACAACTCGAATTACGTTCGTAAAGGATTTTTATATATTATATATACAGTTATCTGATTGGTCGCTTGATTTGCAAAAATTTGTTTTGATTCGTACATTCTTCGAGTTATTCTGCAGAACTTTTACTTAGACGCTAAACTCACACACATGCACACAGCATTGATTGCATCAGTCCGACTCAGGCACACATACTCACATACATACATACATACATACATACATACATACGCACTTTCAATTTACAAGCTGACATTCACACACACACACACAGGCATACATATACGAGCGCAACGCACTCTTTTCGCTCTTTCACTCAATCACTTCAATACACTCAAAACCATAGGGACAGTGAGTATGTGTAAGTGAATGTGAGTGTGAGACGGAGAGTGAGAGTGAGAGTAAGCTTCGGCTACAGCGCATGCTCACTCGTATTGAGAAAGCTTCGACAGACGCGACTAACTTCGGGATTTGTATGATTCATGAGCTGCATATAGATTTGCTTATGCACCGATAGCTCATTGGTCATTTCGTTTAATTGACGCAGCAATGCATCCTTCTCTTTGAGCAATGATTTTACGCGCTCTTCAACCTCCTTGGAGCGTACCTTTGCCTTCTCTCGACTCTTGCGTACTGCAATATTGTTACGTTCACGGCGACGACGATACTCTTCGGTTCCTTTATCCACATGCTTATTGCTATGCTTGCGATGTTGCTGCTGTTGATGTGCATGCTGCTGTTGCTGTTGCTGTGACTGTTGCAGCTTATTGTGATGCTTCAACAATTGTTGTGCTGTATTTGCCGTTAGGTGTGGCAAATTGTGATGCGCCAACACATTCGCTGTTGTCAAATTTGTAAATTGTGTTGCATTTGTTCTATTGTTGTTGTTATTGTTGTTGTTGTTGCCATTGCTGCTGTTGTTGCCACTGCTATTATTGCTGCTACTATTATTACTGCTATTATTGCTCAAATTGTTGCTCTGATACGCATTGTATAAGCCGTTGCTGTTGTTGAACAATGCAGCCGCTGCTTGGCTGCTCACTGTATCCTGCAGATGTCGACGATAATCAGGATCAATGGGCTCCTCCTTGATGGTGCTACTTGAATCGCTGCCCACGGAGCTGTTCTCATCACTTGAATGATTGTTGTATGTGGCATTCGAGTGTACGGCTTGTGGCATGTAGGCAAGTGCAGCACGTCCATATGAATGCTGTTGCTGGCGTACATTGGCCAATGTCTGTTGTTGCTGCTGCAACACTTTGGCTGCCGCACTTACCATGCCACTTGGTGGCAATGTGGCCGATAGTCCACCAGGACTTGTTACCATTTCATTGAATATGCCCAATGTTTCCGTATCCCTGAATTGATCATCAATCAAATGTTGCAAGTCCAATGTAATCTCTTGTGTCGTCAAATCATCTAGATCCGTTTGTGTGCCATACTGTTGCAACATTTGTTTTTGCAGCAGATTGTTGCTATTGTTGTTGAGTTGCATTTGTTGCATAGCATGTTGCTTTACTAGCAATGCTGCATCCTGTACTGTTGCATTATTATTTGCATCAGTTGTCACCTGTTGCTGTTGCTGCTGTTGCTGCTGCTGTTGCTGTTGTTGCTGTTGTTGCTGCTGTTGCTGCTGCTGTTGTTGTTGCTGTTGCTGTTGTTGCTGCTGCTGGACTGCACTGGACATCGCCGTCAGCGTAATCTGGCCAATGGTTGCCTGCTGTGGCAATGACTGTGGCTGCTTCTTCAGATCGAGCTGCGCCAGTGTCTGCACGGCATCCACATACATCTGAGGCGATTCCATGTTCAGCATTTTGAGTTGTGCGAATGAGGGTAAAATTTTGATGCTTTTTCTTTTATTTTCGTATATTTTGATTTTAGATTTATTCGAAATTCTCTTTTCAATTTCAATCCAAAGATTTTATTTATTTTATTTTAACGATTCTTTTTTTTTTTTTTGTCAAATTTGGTTTTTAAGCATTTTCGAGGTTCTTGAGGTAAATTGTTCTTTGGAAATGTTTACAACAATTTTCATTACATTTTTCTTTTATTTTAATTTTGTTTTTTTTTTTCTTTTTGGAATTTAAAAATGTCACTTAATTTTTTTTATTAGCACATTTTTAATATCTACAGTTTTTTTTGTTTCACAAAATATTTTCTTTACTTTATTTTTTATTTTTTCAGTATTTTCAGTAGCCGCCTTAAAAAATTGTCACTGCAGCTGCGCGCACTGTTGTTGTGTTTAATATTCTTGTTGTTATTATTATTGTTGTTGTTGTCGCGGAAAGTGTTGCCTCCACGCACGCGATTCAACGACTGAAGTGTTTCAGCAATGATGCAACAGATTTTATATGCGAGTATTGCGAGTATTTCTTTATTTACAAGTCGTCACCGCAAAACGCTGACGCTAACGCTAACGGTGACGTCGACGGCGACGCTGAGTCGAACGCTTTGTATTAGAAGGCAGCTCCTGAAAAACCGTTATATGTAAACGTTTCTTATATTATTTTAGTATTTGACTTGTCCGCGTTCGCGTCTGCTGCTTACAATTGGTAAATTGTAACTGTGACAAAAGTCTTTAGCGCAGTAGCAGCAACAGACGCAAACGCTGCGCAAAGAAAATGAGACGCTAACGCAGCTGCGACGCTAACAGCGACGACGGCCGAAAAAAATAATAATAACAGCAACAACAGCAAAAGCAAGAAGCAGCTCACACCAGCATAAACGAACACACACACACGCATACGAAGAGAGGCAAAGCGCCATAAAAAGCCCCAAAATGACTTCGTCGTTGTTGCCGTCGTCTTCGTCGGCGACGTTAACTGCGCTGCTTTTACAGCAACTACCTGTGGATGGTGGTCAGGCCAAAGCGTATGCGAGAGAGCGAGAGGCAACGCAAAGGCAGAGAGTACACAGAAATTGAGAGCGTCAAAGAGAGCGCGATCGACATGACAAGCAAAAGCAAAAGTTTTTCCCAATCACTTTTACTCTCAACGGAACGCCAAAATCAACAGTAGCAGCAACAACAACTGCAAGGCAGTTTACTTAGCATGCAAGTTGTTGTTGTTGTTGCTGTTGCTGTTGCTGTTGAGTATTTCGTTTTTGTTGTTTTTTTGTGTTTTGTGTGTTGTTAACTTTGTGTGTGTGTGTGTGTCTGGTGAGTGGTAAGTGGGGAAAAATGCAAAGTGCTATGTTGAATAAATTGATGATAATAATAACAGAACGCAATAAGAAGAAAAAGGAAAATAAGAATAATTTCATGATACTGAGTAATAAAATATAAAGAAAGGATCAATGATAAATAATGCAAAAGTTTATTGACTTTAGTTACGTTAGTTAATCTATTCTCTTTATTATATTAATATTATGAATTAATGAATTACGTTAAAATTAAATTTAATTGTATGACAAAGTATTCGTATTCGTAACGAGATGCGTATTTATATAACTATTATATGCTTACTAATCAGATCTGATATTAATCTATTTACATATGCGCATATATATATATATATATATATATATATATATATATATCCTAGATTGCGTCTGAGTAAATGACACAGCAATTTGCGTTTTAGTTGTTTGCTCGTGAGTCGCTACGTCATAAAGCTAAAAAAGAGTAAAGAGACACACACATTCACACGTCTTGGCTCGCTTTCATTTTCGTTTGTTTGGAGGGGTTGGGGAAGAGGTGAGAAACTAGCAGCAAGCACCACGCCCGCATCAGAGCCGGCAACGTACTGCTTTAAATTGCATGCGATTCAGCCTCACTCTCCTCTCTCTCTCTCTCTCTCTCTCTCTATCTCTCTCTGTCACTTAGCAACTGCCTTGCGCACTTTGATTTGTGTTTGGGCTGCTTTGCTATTTAGAAGAAACTAAAGTTTTGCTGCACACTGCTTGCTTATTTCTATCTCTGCTGCTGCGCATGCGTGACTGAGCGCGCCCAGCGAGCGTGAGTGTGCATGTGAGTGTGAGTTTGAGCTAGAGTTAGAGTTAGAGTTAGAGCTAAAACTGAAGCTTTCACGTAATAGTTTAGCAGCGCTTTTGAATGTTGCTTTTGTTTGTTGTTGTCTTTTGCGTCTTATATTTATATTAAAATGTTGTTATGAAATTCATAAAAATTAGCACGCTTCGTAGTTTTGTTGATTTAAATGCAACGATTTGTAAAAGTCTTCTCACTCTCGCTCTCACTCTCATACTCTTCCACTCGCATACTCGCTCGCACTCTCACTCTCACTCTCACTCTCTTTCGCATTTCGATTTAGATTATTTAGGTCAAGTTGTGTGTGCTTTTATTTTTCTTTTTTATTTGTTTTATTTATTTATATTTTTTTTTTTAAGGTGTGCGTCTTTAGCATTTGTTTATACTACAGAGTTTAAGCATTTACTTACTCATACGCAGCGGCTGCATATGCACGATAAGCGTTCATTGCTGCCACAATGAGGCAGTCAATTTAGCTTATCAGTCAAATCATTGATTGCAGCAGGCGGCGACTGCTGCCGCTGCCGTTGCTGCTGCTGCTGGTGCTGCCGTTGCTGATGATTCGCTTAGATATCGAGATATCGTTATCGATGACTACATTGTTTTTAAAAATTGTGCAAGCTAAATTGTGCGAGATGGCAATTGCATATTGCTTCCTTGTGCGTATTGCACAAATATGTTGCACACACCTTTGTGATGGTTACATGTTGCTGTAATAATAATAATACAATTTGTCAATCACCAATCAATGGCAAACTGATAAAAATGCTTATCAGTGCAGTGCGCAAAAAAAAAAAACAACAACAAAGGCAAAGACAAAGCACAGCTGATGCAAGCAGTGGGACAAGCAGTGCGCATACTCAGAACTATTCGCACTGCTAGACAGTCGAACAATCACAACAACAACAACAACTACAATTAACATTAATTCTTTTGCTTCTTCTTTATCTTTAATATATTATTTTTTTTTTTCGTCTACTTTGTTCTTTATTTTGGCAAACGACAGATAAGAAATCCACAAACAAAAACCAATAAAACGCAAGCACTACGCGTGCAAGCACAAAACAAAAACAAATACAAAATGCTGGCTGAAAATGTACAACAACAGCAACAACAACAACAACAAATACGACATAATAATATTAACAATAATAATACTTAAAATTTAGCGTTCGTTGCACTCGCTCGAAATGTTCGACAAAAAATTCTTTTGCTTATTAACATGGCCAAAAGACAAGCTAAAACTTGTACAACAAATTTTAAAAATTACAAAATTTGCTTAAATGAAATTCTTGAATATTTTTATTTATAGCTTATTAAAACTAGTTAATAATATTAATTTAAATGTATTCTAAATATAAAAATAAAAAACGAAAGTGTTGAAGTTGACAAAAAGAAATTAATAGAAAAATATTTTTCAAATAACTAAAAATAATTTTGAAAAATAAAACTGCAGATCTGAAGATATTTGCAGATCTGTTAAGATTTTGTAGAGTATTTGCATTTCGTGTTATTTTCATGTGTTCGATTCTAAAAACTAATTTTTAGCTGTTCTTAGCAATTTCAGCGATAAGTTTTCTGCACTTCTATTTTTTTTTCTTTTCTACTTACCATTCTTCTTCTTCTTCTTCTTCTACTACTACTTCTTCTTCTTGTTCTTTTTTTTGTGGTAGATTCTACTGTCGGTCGTTCTTCTGGTCGATTCTTAGTCACCGATAAGCAAAGTGATTTTTTTACTTCCTTAAATTTGAACTCATCGCATTGAACCCGATGCGACTACCAAATACACTCACACACACCCATACATACATACATACATACACACACACACACACACACACTCAATTACAGTGCATATGTATCGCATATCTGGAACTGACAAAATTCTCACGGCACCGCAACACGACGACTTTCGATTGAAAATTTTTGTTTTCAATTTGATTTGAGCTGAAAAACATTTCGCCGAAAATCGCCGAGCTACAACTTTCATTGTAGAATCGCGTAGAATCAGCACTAAAACAAAACTTCATCGTCATCAGGTAGTAAAGCAGGCAAAGCCATAGACACAGATACAGACACAGACACAGCCAAAACCAAAGCCCGATCCAAGTTAAGGGAACGGGAACGTGCTGCCTTCCCTTCTGTGGAAGCAAATGAAAAACCAAAAGCGAAATGCAAAATGCAAAAGAAAAAAAGGAAAAATGCAAAAAAAAAAAATACTAAAGAATAAAACGCCGCTAAGAGTTCATTGAACTTTACCATTAAATGGTGTTAAATGCACTGCAATTAAACGGAAATTATAAAAATCTTAAAGATAACCGAAATATATTGATAATTTATTTATGAGAATTGATTTGTTTTAGTCATATTCGTTTTGCGAGAATTCTATATCTTATTTATATATTTGTATTTATTTGTATTTTTTTTTTTTTTTTATGTTTGTCAAATATTTTGAATAGGCGCCAAGCTTTTGCACTGCTTGTCTGAGTTGTGCTACTTGCAAGCAGTTGAACTTAACGCTACTTTCAATATTACACAGCGCCATCTATTGTTCAGTGTTTGCAACTAAGCAGTACTCATATATTATTTGTCTGCAAGCAGTTGACGCACTGCTTGCTCTGTAAATCTTGGCGCAATATTTAAATTATTTAACGCAAATGCAGTAATAATGTTTTATATTTTTAGAAAAATATATATAATATATATATATTTTTAACGATAAATTTAAGAAATACGAAATATATTATTACTTTTATATTATTAATCTATTTAAAAATTAAAAAAATAAAATTTATAATGTCAAATATTTAAGTATAAATAAATAGTTGCATATTTTATTTTTCCTTTATGCGGAGAAGAAGAACTTCATCTGTGGTATCTGTAGCAAGTTGACGAACTTGCATTTAAATAGCAACATAATCAGTTGCAACGCATCTAATCGACTTACAAATGGGCAACATTTGGGTTGAAGAAAGGGGACGGGAAAGAGTAGAAGGTAAGCTAAGGTAAGGCGACAAGACAATTGTAGCAGCAACATCAGCTCAGGTGTCTAATTGGGCGCTGGGGGTGACAATGAAGCACTTAACCAGTGGCAGAGCCACTGCCAAGTCGCACAGTTGCACAGTTGCACAGTTGCAAGCAACGTAACACGTTGCACATACTTACAGTTTGGCGAAACGCCAACGCCAAGCCAATGTCACAAAAAAAAACAAAAAAAAACTTGTGTACCAATTGCCAATTGAAGGCGAAGAAGAAGCAGCAACAGCAACAGCAGCAGCAGCAGCAGTTAAAGTCGCAAATGTTTCGGGCAGCTCATGAATAACACATAAGCTGAAGGATTCCGATTGGGTTTTGGGATTGGGATGAGATTGGCTTCAGCCTCTGGCTGACTGAGAGACACAGGCTGTGACGAAGACTGAGAATGAGATGCAGGCGAAGGTTGTGGAGCAGGTGGAGGAGGAGACGGAGTCGGAGGTTGAAGCTGAGACTGAGGCTGAGACTGAGGTTGAGTATGAAGCTGAAACGAAGTCAACGGATTGTCATCAACTTTTATCTGTCTCTCAGTTCGTCTCTTTGTCTGTCTCTCCGTCTGTCTTTCAGTCTGTCTGCGTTTTTGTCTCGCGCTGCTCTCAATTTAAATAAAATGCAGGCAAACAAAAGGAAAAGGATTTTCTCTGCTCTACAAGCAACTTTTGCACTTTGCTGCCGCTGCTGCTCTTGCTGCTACTATTGCTGTTGCTGTAGTCATTGCTGTTGTTGCTGTTACTGTTGCCTTTTTACCGTTGTTCTTTTGCTGCTGCCTTCGTTCACAGGAAACAAAACAAAAGAAAAATAAAAAGAAGAAGAAGAAGAGTAAAAGAAAAGAAAAGAAAGAAAAAAAAAAAAGAGTCCGCTATGAAAATCATAAAACGATTAAAACAGGTCGTGACCATTTCACCTGATTACCCAACGGTTTCCTTACCCACCACCCACCACCTGCCACCGGCCACTCGCCACTCACCACTTGCCACTTGCCACTTGCCACTAGTCACTGACCACTGGCGGCACTGCTTTTGCCTCATTTGCATGCAATTGGCAGTTGGACAAGTGCAGGCGGAAGTTCAGACATGTCTTCGACTACCCATCCCCCTCCCCACCCCTTCCCCTCCCACACCACTACTCGCTCGCCACCTCACACAGCTAGTGCCTCCCACGCCCTCTTCCGATCTGTTCAGTTAGAACTTCCTTTAGCATTTTAAGTAGTCAATTATACAAGCAGCTATTTCTTTCTCACTCGCACTCTCTCTCACTCACTCTTTCTCTCTCTCACTCAGTGTCTGTGGCTTGTCGCCTGTTTGTGTGTTGCACGTGCTTTGCATGCCCCATTGGCTAATGATAACGTATAATAAGCCCGCTACACTCCCCCCCCACTCCCCCTCCCCATCCCTTCCCGGACATATACTGCTTGTCTTTAGGCCAGAACTGACGTCAGCGCAGCTCTGTACGTTTAGGGGCCAAAACGTTGGCTACAAATTAGAACAGAATTATCCCACGCATCTCGGATAATGTACGCGAAATACTTGATCGATTGGCCAAGCGATCGGATAGTTGTTGCTGTCGTTGTTGTTGTTGTTGTTGTTGTTGCTGCTGCTGCTGCTGCTGAGCAAAAACTGACAAGAACTCGGCAGACGAGAAGACAACATCGAACGTCGAACGTCAGGACAAACAGACAAAGCGACAGCTTTGCAATGCACAAGTGCTGACACATTTAGCTTTTTTCCAGCTATATTTTAACATAGCTATTTTCTGAGCGTTTTATGCTGCTGTAAGTTTGGAAATTGACTTCTTATTCATTTTCATTGCAATATATATATATATATATATATATATATATATATTTTTTAGCTATTTTTAATATATTTTTAGCCTTTTTTGTCCCTATGTTATTGTTAGCTTTCTTTTATCTTTGAGCTTTTAATTTGACTTCTTTTTTAATTTTAGACATTTTAAGCTTTACTTTTTGTAATTTTAGTTTTACTTAGTTTTTAGCTTTTTTCAAGCTAGCGCACAACACACAGTGGCAGGCAAACGGAGGATCGCATCTCGTGGCCGTCGTCGTCGTCGACGTCGTCGTCGATCGGCGCAACAAATTTCAGCGCGTAGAACGGTAACTTATTTTTTTCTGCTTCTTCTTCTTCTTCTTACTGCATCGAGAACTGAGAATTGAGAATTGAGAACTAAGAACTGAGGCTCTAGCTGCTGTTGACTGTTGACTGCTGGCTGTTAGCTATATCTATAGAGGCCTGAGCGATGTCTCCAGCTTGGCTGTGATAAAATGTGCGTAAGTGATCAGTGTGGAAGAGACTCGAGGAGCTGCTGCGCTGCGTTGCGTTGCGTTGCGTTGCACAGAAGACGCAACACGACACGACACGACGCGTACCTCAAGTTGGGGTTAAAATTCTTAAAGTTTTTTTTTTTTTTCGCTCTGTTTTTCTTATTGAAGATTGAAGTGCAGCAAATGTTGCTACTGTTGCTGCTGTTGCTACTGTTGCTGAGTTCTTTTGCAGAGCATTTTAAAATTACAAGTATGTAATTTTGCTGAAATCAAGCGCTCATATGAAAATTCCACAGACTGTAGCTGTCGATCGATCGAATTGTACAAGCAGACAGACAAAGAGAGAGAGAGAGAGAGAGAGAGAGAGAGAAAGAGAGACAGATAGACGGAATGCAATTGCGGTCGATTTTTAATTTGTGTCTTTTGCTTGAAATCAGAGCAAAGCTCTGGGAATACAAACACACACAAACAAACACATATGCATCTATATCTTTATATCTATATATTTATATATATATATATAAGTAAGTGTAAGTATATATGCAATATGTTAAGGATGTATGCGTAGACGACCTTATCGCGCCCACTGTGCGCAAACACGAAAATGTCATTCTGTGCACGTCGCTTCACAAGGCATCCCAATCAGTCGGGCAGGTAAGGCACACAACCTGGAGTTGGACTTGGACTTGGAGTTGGAGTTGGAGTTGGACAGTTGCACAGTTGCAGTACAAGCAACATTGAGAGTTGGGGCCTCTTGGCAGCCTCGCTGGCAGCTCGTCATCATTATCTCTGCGCTCTGCCAGCATCACAAATAATATAAAAAAAAAAAAACAAACCAAAAAAAAAACGAAAAAAAAAAAACAAAAACAATTGCTGCTGAAGACAGCAGCAGACAGAGAAACAGGCAGACAGACAAAGAGACAGAGAGACAGGCAGACAAACAGACAGAGATCTCTCTCTACAGGCTGCAAATAAACTATTTCAATCAGGGATCAGTTGAGGCTTCTTTCGTATTGCTGCGCGATCGATCGATCGTTCGTTCTACCATTCGTTGCTTCGTTTGGATCGCGCACAGCGCGCATCGCATGCCAAAGTTATTTCGAATTTTTGACTCTTTTTTTTTCTCTCTCTCTCCTTTCTTCAGCAGCAGCAGCAACAGCAACTGTTGAAGCAACAGCAGCAGAAGAATCTTTAGCTTAGCTACAAATATCAAATAGATATAAGAAATATCATTCAACGATTTATCTGCAAGATCATCAAGATTCCCAATACTTTTTTTTTCTAATTACTTGCATTTTATTTTGACTTTTTTTTTTTTCATTTAAATTCTACACAAAAATATTTCGAACATTTACATATTTAAGCTAAAGATTAGATGCAAGATTTTTGTTTCTCCTTTTTTTGTAGTCTCTATAAATACGATTGCCGTTTATATTCCCGATGTACATTTATATATATTTATATATACAAAAAAGTTTGTCTGCCAAACGACAATCAAAAAACCAAAACCAAAAAAAAATGAAAATGAAAATGAAAAAAAACTTTGAAACGTAAATGGAACAAACTAAAAATATACTAAAAATATACCAAAAACTTGCATTTACAAATATAGAAAAAAGAATATATAGATACAGATGTAGATATAGATAAAGCTACGGATACAGATACAAGATCTTTCTCACTCATTAGTAGATATAGCTATAAATTTATTCCCAATATTCTGGCTGCACTTCTTTTTTTTTGAAGGTGAACTTTAGCGAGATTGCATAAGTAGCACAACAGGCAATAGGCAACAGGAGGTGGAGAAGGGTAATGGGGTTCAGGGGGTGTTTGGGGATCAGGTCAGTTGTTTGAGGGTGTGGAGGTGTGGGGCTAAGAACTGTTCTCTTACCATAGCTGGCATAAACGCACGTAAAACGCTAGCGAAACGCGCACAAATAATTAAGTATTAGAAATGCTGAGAAATTCCTAGGAAAATGCACAGCAGCGCAAACACAGCAAAAAGTTGTTCCCAAGACAAGGCAAAGAAAGAGCAGTACCAACAGCAACAGCAACAGCAGCAGCAGCAAACAGTTTAGTAAGCAACAGGGAAAAGGAAGACCAACTGCAGACTGTCACTGTGCTGCTGCTAGAGAAGGAGCAGCAGCAGCAGAAATAGCGGCAGCAGCATCGACAGCAGCAGCAGTAGGAGGTGAAGGTGGAGCATACAGACTAGCTGTCGTTCGCTTAGAAATACAGCCGAAGTGGAGCCACAGCTGCAACAGCAATATCAGCAGCAACAACAACAGCAAGAAAAGCAACAGTAGCATCACTTCGTCATGTCATGTCATGTCATGGGCGTAGGCAATAGATTTGAACACATAATGCTATTATTATTCTATTACTAAATTGCAATGAAATAATAGTAGTAAAAATATTAGTGATTGTTATAGAGATGCATGTAATACTAATAGAAATAATAGTAGTAGAAAGATTAGCAGAAATAGTAGTAGAAATATTTATAAAAATATTAGTAATTGTTGTAGAGATGCTTGAAGTTCTAATAGAAATAACAGTAAAAAAATTGTAGTAGATGCGGAAAAAGTAGTAGTAGTGTAATAAATAGTAGTAATAAGTAGTCATAGAAACAGCTAGTATATAAGAGTGATTGTATACTTGTAAATAGTAGTAGATATGGCTGTATATGTAGTAGTAGATAAAGTAGTAGATATAGTTATAGATATACTAGTGAGAGTTGTAGAAATTGTAGCAGATTTCATAGTATTAGTAATAGTAGAAAGTGCAATGTCTAATAGTAGGAATAATAGTATAAATAGTTGTAATATTTAATGTGGAAATAGTAATGCGTGTACATCATATGTATATGTATTTTATTTCATATATAAAAAAAAATTGATAATAAAATTTATCTCTTTTAAAGAATATTTTTGTGGTCCTGAAAAGGACCGATTGTTCTGTAGTTCTGAATTGTTTAATAGTAGTAGAAAAAGTAGCAGCGATTTTTATATAATTACTATTTATAGTAGTAGAAATAGTAGTAGACATTATAACATAATTTACTAAAAATAGTAGCAGAAAAAGTACATTTTATATAATTATATAATTTTATATAACTTTAGATACATTTTTATAAAAAAGACATTCGTATTTTTAGTAGTAGAAATTGCAGTAAAATTATTAATATTGGTAGCGAGAATGTTTAAATTAGTAGTAATGTTATGATGAGAATTTATTTACAATATGTAGTAATAGTAGTAGCATTAGTAGTAGCAGTAATATTTGCAATAAATATTGTAATGGTAAGTTTAAATAGTAGCAATTATTGTAGTAAAAATTATATTATGTAGATACGAATTTAATATCAATGGAAAAAGTATTTATAATTGTTGAATAAGTATAGAATAAATATTAGTAAAACAAAAATACTTAATATAATGGGAATAGTCTAAATAGTTGTCATAAAAATTAGTAGTTAAAATAGTAGTAAAAATTATATTCAAAATAGCAGTAAATATAGTAGCAAAAATAGTAGTAAAAATAGTAATAATAACAACGGCTTTAGTATAAATAGTAGCAGAAATAGGAGTGTAAACGACAGCATTTGTAATGATATTTGTATCAATTATTATTAATATTATTATACAGATAATAACAGTAGTAAATGTAATGCAATAAATATGGAAAGTATTTGAAATAGTAAATAGTAAGAATAATAATAGGAATTGTAATAATAATGCTAATAAACTAATTTATGATCATGAATATGTTTCATTTGCTGATTTATCCCCTTGATCGATTGCCGATCTACGCCAGTGAGCGTAGATGCTCAGTCAATACCAATTAGTAAGCGCTGCACAGAGCACACGCATCTCTTCAACAATTGTGAGAACCTTGTGGCCAGCGTGTGAGTATGATGAAATGTCAGATGAGGAGGAGGCTGAAGCCATAGCTGTAGCTGTAGCTGCACAAGTCTGAGCTAAAGTCGGAGCAGGAGCTGAGACAGTAGACAAAGCTGATGCCTGTAGTTGGAGCTGAAGCTCAAGCTGATGCTGCTGATGCAGCCGCTGCGGGGTGCGCGCCATATAGAGAGTAAGAGAGTGAGAGAGAGAGTCGGAGGCAGGCAACGTTCTATTTTGACAGTCATTATGATTAATTTAAATCATTAGGCAGCCGAGGCAGGTAGAACGCGTCTCTGTTTCTGTTTCTGTTTCTGTCTGTGGATCTCAGTCAGACGTTGCAACATGCAACCAGATTTTAATTAAATGCAGGCGGGCGCTGCATTTGCAGTTGCAATTGCAATTGCTGTTGTTGCTGTTGCAGTTTGCAAGAGTCAGGAGCTGGGAGCTGGCCAGTTGATAGTTTAGCGCTGGGACGCTGAGAGCTGGGACTATTCCTATTCCGCGGAAGAGACAAGCTGGCGACAATACGACAACACGGCTGTGGCAGACTTCACTAGCTGGAAAAGGCAATGTTTGCCATTTGCAGCGGGGAACGAGCCAGGAATGCGCCAATGTTGCAATGTTTGCTGTTTTGCAGCTAATGCTGCTAGCTGCTAGCTGCTTACTGTTTGCTGCTTGATGCTTGCTGCATGTTGCATGTTGCTGTTTATCAACTGGGAGCAATAACTGGCCAGTGTATCGATGGATCGATGGATATGTCTACTGTATCGACTGTCGAATGTGGACTCTCAACTGTTTGACTTTATCTGTTAGTCACTGCACGTGGCCAGTGCTGCTGCACCGCTGCACCACTGCTTCTTGTTGCTTCTTACTTCTTGCTTCTGGCGAACGGCTATTTAAGGACATTGCGCAAATACTCGAATGACCAACAGCAACAGCAACAGCAACAGCAAGAAGAAAAATGAAGAAGAAGCAGCAAGCAACAAGCAACAACAGCAGATGTAGCAGACGCATGCAACGCCACCGCGTGCACCACGCAAATCCTCTAGAGCATTTGCTGACCATATTGGCCCTCGAGCAAGCTAAATTCCTGGCATAGTTTAAGTGTATCGCTTTTTCTGCGCCTGGGGGGACTCTGCACAACATCAACATCAACAGAGACAGAGACAGAGACATTTCTTTCTGCCACTCCAATAGCTCCCCCACCCCTCCCCCAACCATCCTCTATTCCTTCTCATTCTTTACTTGCTCATACAACAAAACAAATTAACTTAATCAGCGCTGATAAGCAAAAGAAAGAGAAACATTTTCCGTGTACGTTTTTCTGTATTTTTTTTCTTCTGTTTTTTTTTCTGTTGTTGTTTTTTTTTCCTGTATTATTTATTGTATATTTAATTAAAAACTCAATCACGCAATCGCAACGCGATACGCGATACGCGATATGTGCTCTAAGTGGGCGGAGTTGCTAGGAGCCAAAGCATCAAAAACACCAAAGCATCAAGCGCAAAGCGTAAAGCAATGAGATCTATGTTTATAGCATCGGCCAATCAAATTCACGCAAATGGCAGATGTTTGCATACGCAAAGAGTGTTGAAATGAGAGAATCATCTGCTCTCTCTGTCTCTCTCTCTCTCTCTCTCTCTCTCTCACACTCTTACGGCCTTAACTGCGAACAGCCTATGTAAAGCGAGCTTAATTAATTAAGCCATAAAGCCAGAGGCGCAATAACAACAACAATAACGACAACAAAGCAGCAACAACAGCAGAAACAGCAGAAGAAATACAAACACACATACAACACGCACACAGCGTCGTTTTTATGTACTACGACGCTCTCTTTGAAAGAAGACAATTTAAAGAGCGCGCGCTCTTACAGTTACGCTCAGACGCACGCTCTTGTTATTTCTCTCGCTCTGTCAACCGGTTGTGTGTGGGCCTCCCAAGTTTGGAGCGCAAACTTTGGAACGTTGCGCCGCTGCGCCGTCGCTTGCCATACGCGTGCTTTGTTATTAGGTATTTGCACGCCATCTGAAGCACAACGAAGGCAACAATCGATCGCAAAGTTAGCTCGAGACGGCCAGACGCACCAAAAAGAAAAAACAAAAAAAAAAAAAAATAAAAAAAAATAAAAATAAAAAAACTCTAAATACAAATATATACAATATAAAGAGGCAGCGGCAGCAGCAGCAGCAACAACAACATCAACATCAACATCAACAACAACAACAACAACAACAACAACAGAAACACTCACGCGCAGTTCGTAACAAAATCGAATTTGGCAGTTCCACATTAAATCAGCAAATAAAGCTAAAAAGACCAAAACAAGTGCTACGACAGTTCGACAAATAAGTCACAACAACAAATAAGACAATAACAACGGCAACGGCAACTACAACAATAAAACCAAAACCAAATATAAATCAAACAAAAATAATCAAATAATAACAACAACAACTATAAACAGTTATCTACTGCAGTAAATTGTGCATTTGCAACTAGAACAGAAAAAGTTCAAAATTTAAATTTTTGAATTTGAAAATTAGCGCGCAATACACACACTCCCGCCCGCCAGCCAATCAGCCCTATGCAACACTGCGATTACTGCGCGCTCTGTTAAAAGCTATAAGAACTGTTAAGCTGTTAAAAGCAGACGCTGTTAAGTTTAGCAGAACGACTTGTCAGTTTTTTTGTGTGCTTGCGCCGCGTGTGTGTGTGTACGTGTGTGCTGCATCTAAAAATTGAATTGTAGTGAATTAATTGATTGTTAAAAAAGAAACGAATAAATAATATCGCAAGCATTATTATTATTGTTAAAAATATATATTGAAAAACACGCAAAGCTGTAACGCAGGCAGCAGAGCAGTAAGCGGTGAGCAGCACCTACGAATCGCGTCACAAACAACTTGCAAGCTAGCAGCGCCGCCAACGGCAAACGGCGTAAACAGCTGACGGTAACGGCGGCAGAGCGTGTTTGTGTGCGTACGTTTTGCGTGAGTGTGTGTGTGTGTGTTGGTGTGTTGTGTATGTGTGTTTTTTAGTGTTTATTTTTGGAATTAAAAAAAGCTAACAACAGCAAGAGCAAAAGCAACAGCAACATCAACGGCAACGGCAACAGCAACAGCAACATCATCAGCAACACTAACAGCAACATCGGCAACCAATTGTTGTTGTTGTTGTTGCCAATAGCAAAAGGCAAATAAGCAGCAGCTAAAACCTAAAAGTGTGCCGCAGCGGCAATAATAGACGCGCGTGGTGCCTTGGATTTCATATACGGCTCCACGGTGGAGAACTTTTACCTAAGAATGGATCCAACGCGCGGTGACTCGCGCTATAACCTAAACTACTCGATGAGTAGTATAGGTTTATCACTGGAGAATCAGGCGGACATGTATGGCAATCCCGCCGCTGCGGTGGCCGCACTTGGCGGTGCTCGTCCACCCAGCGGCGGTTTGCTACAGAGCATGGGCGGCGGTGGGGGTGGTCCCAGCCTGGCCGCTATGCAGCAACGCCCGAGTCCAGCGACAGTAGCGCAACAGCAGCAGCAGCAACAACAACAGCAGCAGCAGCAACAGTGCCAAACATTGGGCAATAGCCAAACGCACAGTCCACAGCATCAACAACAACAGCAGCAACAGCAACAACAGCAACAACAGCAGCAACAACAACAACAACAACCACGCGGCTTAAAGCGCAGCGGCAGCGATTGTTATGAGGATCATCGCTCAAGCGGCGGCATGACGCTGCAAGGTTTGGATAGCTGCGCCGCAGCTGGCAGCGTTCCTGGCGGCGGCGTTGATGTTGATGGCGTTGATAGCTATAATGCGTTGCCCAATAAGAAGTCACCGCCCGCCAATGGCAAGAAGACAAAGGGGCGTGTCAAAATTAAAATGGAGTACATTGACAATAAGCTGCGACGTTACACAACGTTCTCCAAACGTAAAACGGGCATCATGAAGAAGGTAAGTTAAGCCAAAGAAATTGCTCTGATGAAGTATAGCTTCTGAAGTTGGCAAATGTTGAAATATGTTACCTTAAGTAGATCTATAGCACCGACAGTACACGACAACGACCGCCCACACAAACCTCCCCATAGCTTACACTGAAATAAAAAATGTAAATTGAAACTCAATGAAAGCAAAGCAGACTCAACAGTTTTAATAATTATTAGTATCGAAAATTTTTTAATTATAGAAATTGATAAATATTTTTTTTCTAATTCGTGCAGATTCATAATTAATTCCAATTCTAAGAAATTAATTCTAATTCTTCATATAACTATTAGCAACAGATTTTTAAATTATAAAAACTCTTGAATATTTGTTTTAATTCATACAAAAAATTCTATAATTCATTGAATTGATTTTGAGCAAACATTTTTAAGCTATACAAAATTTCAAATGACTTTTCTAATTCTTGCCTAAGAAGGTTTTTCAATTGTAGAAATTTACAATTAATTTTAATTAAATGCAGAAGACTCTTCAACTTCAATTTATGAATTATAAAAAAATTCTTAAATAATTTTTCTTTTAATTCTTGCAGAATTCTTCTGCAATTTCAATCCTTCTAATCGATTTGCAGCTAAAGAAATTGTCAAATAATTTTTCCTAGCTAATATCTATTAGAGTCAAGCCTTATGGTAATTTTTTTTTTGCTAAATTATTTTCATGAATTCTTCCATCGAATTTTTTTTCAAGTGTAGAGCACGTTTTGAGCGCATGTGCAATTAATAAATGCTACCGAATTCTCAATTCTCTCATTGTTCTGCGCCACTGCGAGTGCTTTATCGTCGTGTTGCCATCGTGTCTTACCCCTTTGCCAACATCTGCTTGCGAGGGGAGCCTCAACTGTTGCCGCTTTGGCGGCGGTGGCAGCATCGGCGCTGCGCCTTACGCTGTATGCTCTGTATGCTCAGTGTGCTGTGTGTAAGCGCGGTAGCCACGATTCCGATTCCGATTTCGATTCGATTTCGAATTTCCCTTTGTTTTCGGCTTCATAAAATGTTAATTTGCCGGCAGCGCAATTGCATTCAAAGAACAGTCCACTCACCCATCCCCCAACCCAATTCTCAATACTCAATTCTCATTGCCGATCCCAATACCGATTCCGATTCCGATCCCGATCCCTGGCTGAAAACAAAAAAAAAAATAAACCAATCTCAATTCCAGTTCAAAAATACAGCAAAAAAAAAAAAAAGTGTCCTGGGCAGCGGTTTGTAGCATTGCGTGCTGCTTGGCCTCATTGTCAATGCGAAGTTGCAAGTTGCCTGCTGTCTTTGCCTCTGCCACTGCCACAAGTAACAAAGTCTTTGTGCCACTGCCACTGCCACTGCCACTGTTTGCACTTTATTTATTCTTTTCTTTTCTTTTTCCTATTTTCCTTTTCAAATGACCAATTTTCACACGCAAACTTACATAATGCAACTTGCCACGCCTCATCCGCTGCCTGCGCCTTCGCTAAAAACTGCCGTGCCACATTTGCACCGTTGCATATGAAATGCTTAGCATTTTTTTAAATAGACGTCTTGGCCCCAAAGTCGCCAGTTGGCGCGCTAAATCACGATCTCAGCACGATCTTAACAACAACAACAACAACGAAAATGAAACGAGCAAAAATCTTATGAAATATTTTGGATAAAAATCGAGACAACAAATCGTTGAAAAAATCGTAGAAAAAAACATAATATTTTGACCTCGCATACCCTTTACTTTAAACGCTCTCCCTCTGTATGTGTGTATATGCATGTGTGTGTGTGTGTGTGTAGGCGGTTGACAGGCGCTACTAAGTATATCTGCACAATCTTAATGAAACTATATTGAACTATATATATATATATATATATATATATATATACATATATGACATATGTATTTACAACTAAAATACATGTTCCCGATAAAAACCAAAGCTTGGCGGTTTGCTTGCAAAACTTCTGTGATGCTATGATCACAAAAAAAGTAATTATTACTCATATTTAGTAAAAATAACAGAAAAAATAGAAAAACATTATGGGAAACTTTTTAATTGACATACTACATAAAGATCGTACAAAGAAATCTACAGCAATCTTAATGCTTATAGTAAAGAGTTGTGAAATAACACTATTTGAGCTACTGTAATTAGCTGAAAAGTAGTTGATATTGTATGTGGACTAGTATATTCTATTATTGTAGAGTATAGTTTTGGAATATGTCATAGTAATATGCTTATAAGAATATTTATAGTTGACATATTAGAGAATAAATGATGCAGTAAGTCAGACACTTAATAATAATACTTAATATTAGATTAAAAATAATATAGCGTATAAAATACTAGTTTTACTAGCTAATAATCGCTACTCAAATTCTTGGGCATGTGAATTTATTTTCTCTGTTCTTGCTTTTTTTATAGACTATATCATCGTATATGCCATAGGAATATCTATAATTCACATCTCTTTAGAATCTCTTCAGCAATAATCTGAACGATTATAACTATATTTATATTTGATGATATACAAGAATGACTGCATAGTATATAGGAAACTATTTATTGTCTAAACTTATCAACACTCTATGCTTAATTCTTTAGTTATCTATAGTTTATATACAAAATACATAGAGCAATCTGTGCTTAGTTATTGACTTACTATTAATTTTTTGAATAAATCCTTAGGCATAAAAAAACTCTATTTTTTGTCTTGTCTATAAGTTTTCAATTATTTTCCTATAATGTCTACAATTTTAGTAGATCTCTATTGTATTGTAAATTATAGTAAAATTTTGTATTATACACAATGTAGAAGTATACGAAACATTGTTGTTTGTGTAAAAAAATGTTTACTTCGAGCTCAGTCCTAGACTTTTGTTACACATAGCTAATGTTGCCTTTAAAAACTGTTCTTAGTTATACTATGTCCTATACTTTATCATACTATAGTCCTATACCCCAATATCGTACCTAAAATAACTTAGATGAGTCTTAAAAAATTTCCGGGTTTCCTTTATATGCACATCAAAATATATGTATAAATTTGATCCTAGCGACCCATAAGTTTTCTGGTGCTTATGGCTACTCTTGCTTTACAGTTTGTGGTTCCATTTCTTTTTTCTTCTTCCTCTTCCTCATTTTTTTCACTGTTTCCTCTTCTGTTGTTTTCATTCTTCAGCTTGTTTTTATTTTTTTTTGTAACTGCGTTTGGGGCCCTACTTATGACAGGCGCGCGCCTCTTGACAGGGACAAAACTTTTGTTATATATTTTTACTGACTTTGATGTGGCCCTCATCGATGTCCACAACGTGGACAGTTGACAGGCAGACAATGGATACGCTTGGCGCTACACACACATACAACATACATACACACAGAAATGCGACACACGCGTCACACAGATATACGCACAATCCTGGCCACAACAAATTGCGGTTATTGAACTTGGGGAAGATCTCGTAGCACAGCACCAACCTGTCCACAGCTCAGTCCCAGTTCCGTTGCTTTCCACTGTCTCCAATTTTGGGCATTTCGCAGAAGCGACAGCACCAGCAGCAGCAGCAGCAATCAACAACAAAAAAAAAGAGGAGAAAAAAATCTTTACGTCTCTTGTCTCTTGCTTCATTTCTTGTGGTCTTGGGCGTGGGCGCAGCTTGTGCTGCTTTTGCTGCTTGGCTTTGCGCCGCCCCCCCAAAAATGGCCAAAAGTGAAAAGTGAGCTAATGTCAACGCAATGATCTCATTTGTAGGCCTGGCCTAATTGCGTAGGTCGACACGTTGCTACATGTCTGTCTGTCTCCGGTATCCCCACTGTCTTTGCTGCTTTTCCGCATGCCGCAACTCTGCGCGCGCTTCTTTTGCGCCTTCAGCTGCTACGATGTCAACTTAAAAAAAAACTGCATGTGCCACATGCGATGCACAGTAAGAAAAAAAAAAACTGTCAAATCTTTGAAATTGAGACAGAAAATGTGTAATAAAAAAATATAAAATAATTACTACAATTATTTTCTCACTGTGTACCGCAAATTCATGTGTGGTTGAGCTTGTGTCTGTACCATTGTACCACTGTCCAGCTGTTCCACTGTCCTGCCCGTCTGTCTGTCTGTCTGCCTGTTTGTCTGTCTGTTTGCCATGTAAAATGTTTCAACAATGGGGCACCGCGGCAGGCGCAAAATGCCGCCAAAAGGTGTTAAATTGAAATCACGAGGCCCGTGGCCTGAAGCATGAGGCATGAGGCCTGAGGCATGTGGCCTGAGACCAAGACCTGAGGCCAAGCTGGGGGCCAAGCGCTACGACTTTGGCTTTGGCTTTAACCTGGCTTGGGAATTGTGTTTGCGCCTTGTGGCTACAGCACGGAAGCGTATTGATACCCGGCAATAGCAGCAGCAGCAGCAACAGCAGCAGCAACGGCAGCGGCAGATTGTGCACAGATAACGACAAGCAAACGGCCCGCGTGGCAGTCAGAGGCAGCCTGAGGTAGTCAACAGGGCAACCTCCCGACAGTTTGGCTGCCGTCGTCGTCGTCATCATCGTCGGCTTTGCCTTTTCAGCCACATGAAACACACATGCAACAATCGGCTTCTAACAAATGACTCTCTGCCTCTCGCCTGCGGTCGGTCTCTGGGGCTTGTCCTGTCAATGCTATGCCTTATCCTCCATTTGCTCCCTCTTCTTCTTCTTCGTCTTCGTCTTCGTCTTCATCTTCGTTTTCTTCATCGCATTGGCTTCTACTGTTTCGCGTGTCCTTTTGTCTTTGTGTTCGAAATTCAAATTGACATGAATTGTTGGATCTCTGAAGAGTTCTCTCTGTGCCTAGGCACATCTACAGTGCCACAGTCGCATTGCCCTGTCCTAACCCTGGCCACTGCTACGCTGGTGCACTGCATTTCCACTGTTCCAATTGTTGCCCCTGCCACACAGAGACGACACCTACTCAGTTGTGGCCCGGGCCGTGTCAATTGTTTGCATTTACACATGTTACACATAAAATTGGCAGCCATAGCACTTGGCCGCAACGTGCAACGTATACAACGTATACAACGTGCAACAGCACAACATAGTCGCTTAACAACAATGTGTACAACAATTTCATTAATATTAATAAATCTGCTCAGTGCTCAGTGCTCAATGCTTGTATCTATCTCAACGTTTGCAACAATCGCAGTTTTCCTGTGCGCGTTTTGCGCGCGTTTTCAACGCGATTTTCATATACTTCACTTCGTCTCTCTCTCTCTCTCTCTCTATCCGTCTGTCTTGCTCTGCAATTTTATCGCTTTGAAGTAATTACGAGCTGTTGATAGGCAGCTTAAGCTACCGTCTATTGCCCCAAGGGGGCGTGACAGCTATTTTGCCAGCTAGCGATGTGCGCGTGACTCAGCTTGTGGGAGTAGAAAGTAAAGATCTACAACAATTTAAATTTGTCATAATTGATAAAAAGTAATCAAAAAACAAAAAAAAAAAATAAATAAATAAAAAAAAATACTGATAATAAAAATGAATATACAAAAAATATAATAAATACCTGGCCATACTCACTAGCTAGACAGTTGGACGTTGCCTTATAAGGCAGCAATATGAACAAATGATTAGATTAGATTCAGCTACACATCAATAATAAGTAGCAAGAGCGGCAACAACAACAATAATAATAAATGTGCGGGTAGAATGCCAAATATGGTAAACAAAAAAACAAATATATGAAAACTAAGAGAAGAACTAGAATCTAGTACTAACTTTAGTTCTCTTATCGAGACTTGACTCTATAGTATGTGTATAATATGATATACTATGAATAGTTACAGTAATTATCTATTGTTTTACTACCAAATGTAGCACAAAAAAAAAAAACTTTTCATACTTATTGTGGCGTCATCGTATTATTTTATTAACTATCGTTTAGCTATAATCTCAGTTTGGCATCTCACGAGTCCATCGCTAAAGTCAATAAGCAGCAAAGTGTGCAACATTCAACTAGATTATCTATGCAACATAATCGCATAGTTTAACTCAATATTTATGTGCCGCTTTTAGCTATATAGACAAAAGCACAGTTAACTTATCTATATCTCTATCTATCTCTTTCTCACACACACTTACACTTACACTCTTTATATATGTTTTTTTTTTCTTTTTTTTGCAGGCTTACGAGCTATCAACACTGACTGGCACTCAAGTAATGCTGCTGGTTGCCAGCGAGACGGGGCATGTTTATACATTTGCCACACGCAAATTGCAACCGATGATCACATCGGAGGCTGGCAAACAGCTGATACAAACATGCCTCAATTCACCAGATCCGCCCAGTGTTGGTGGCGGTGATCAACGCATGTCGGCAACAGGATTTGAGGAAACCGAACTTAGCTATAATATCGCCGATGAGGACTCCAAAGTAAGACAATTGATTTATGGCCATCATGGGCACGCTCATCTCGCCCATCCACAAGCACCGCCCACACATTATACCTTGGAGCAGAGTCTCATGCAGTCCGGCTATAGTACTGGGGGTCAGGCATCGCCGTTATCACATGCACAGGCCTATGGGGGGCATGCGCATCATGCGCATGTGCCACACGTGCCACCGCCACACTCGACACATTCGCATATGTCGCATACGCATGCGCAACGCTAAAATACAATTACATATGCATATGCAAGTGTATGCGTGTGTGTATGTATGTGTATGTGTGTGTGTGTAGTGTAGTGTTAGCAGTTCCAAAGTGCAGCATACGGCCATGTTAGTTACTTAGTTTTGATATCCCTTGGCCAATAGTAGAAGAAGACGATCTCGCCGCGCCGTTATTTGTTGTTAGCTAGCGTAGCGTAGCATTCTGGCGTTGTGGGCATGGCAGCTCAGAGTAAAAAAGAAAATGAAAGAAACAAACAATTAAAGTAATTTTTTTTTATAATATTATATATACAGATATATACAGATATATATATATATAGATATATATTTTTTTATTATATACTAGTCAAAACTCTTACTTAAAGGCGACTGTGCCATAGCAAAGCTACAGCTCTCATATATAGATAAAGCTAGATCTATATAGATAACTATATATACATACAATATCAATCATATATCATATATCGATTATCGTATATCGTATATAGCCCTTAGCAATATCTCAATAGCCATATACATATACATATATATAACTCTTATGTTGAACCGATACGAATTGAACCCAGTGCCATTCTACAGGGTATCTAGCTAGTGCTGCATAACATATTAATAGTTTTCACACAAAGAAAGTTTAGTTACAGAAGGCGATAACTATCGGAGACTATCGATACCAGCTAAGTAGCTCTAGCAAAGCACCCAGCAGATTACCATATCGTATATCATACAGACAAGATCACTTAAGACACACTGAAACACATCAGCCGAGACTGCTTTTAGTTAGTCCTTAAGCATAAGTGCAATAAAAAAGAGAAAGACATATAGTGGAGAGTAGTTGAAATAATAAGAGGGCGGGGAAACACAGAGAAACCATACTTTAGAAAGATTTGCTGCGCAGAGTCTACAATTTGTTAGTTATGATCTTAACTGTGTTTTTTTTTTTTTATATCGTATATCGTTTTAGCAATTTTATATATATTCTTCTATAGGGCTGAGTCGGCCTCTAAGTGTGCGATGATGAGCGTGCTCCAATTGAACCTAAAATCTAATAACAAATATATATATATATATATATATATGTATATATATATATATATAGCATATCAAATATATATTTAGTTTTTGTTTTGTCAAGTTGATGATGATGATGAAAATGATGATGATGAAGAAGAAGTGGAAGAAGAAAAAGAAGACAATATCGTTTTTAGTTTAAATTTAGCGTTATTTATAAGTTTTTTTTCTAGTTATGTTTATTATTGAGTTTCTTTATTAAAACTATCGTTGTATTTGCCGATATATTCAGGTTTATGCGTATCAACGCTAAATGATAAAATAGCATAAAGTTTTGTGAATTCTTTAAATTTTAAATGTGCCTTATTGTGTATTAGAAAGTTCATGAATTAGCGTTACGCATAAACCTGATTTAAATATTTGAAAATCACAACGAAATTATATATGCATGTTGAGCTGCTTATTTTACGCTTTCTCGTTCTTTCGCTCACTCACTCTCTCACTCTACTAATATTTATTGTATATTTTTAATTTAGTATCAAAAAAAAAAAAAAAAACACAAATTAAATGCAGCTCAAAGCAAAATATTGTCGAGACTCACGGAATCTCGATGCAATACAAATACGTAATTCCCAAGCAATTTAATATAATTTATTAATTTACAATTTATTTAAATAATAATTATTTCAAGCTAATTTAGTGCAGAAATTTGCAAAATTCTGTTAAACAGAAAGAAAACAAAAACAAAAAAAATCAAAAAAATAATTAATACTCATAGATAAATTTAATATAAAAAAAATGCTTTGTGCAATTAGCTGAAAGAAACAATCGAATAACAAAAAAAAAAACTCTAAGATAAGTTTAAAAGACAATTACATTTATATTTAATATTTTGCATTTTATTTAGTAACTATATCAATATGATTACGCATACGAATATGAATATATAATATATATATATAAATATTTTTCATTTAGCGCAATATTATATAAAAACAAACAAAAACACTAAAAAAAAAAAACAAAAATATCGAAAAAACGAAAACAAAAAAAAATAAAACAAGAAAAATTATGCAAGAAAAAAACAACTGCGGAAAGTTCAGGCTAAAAGAAGAAGGAGAAAATAGTGTTAACTACTCTACGTAGTTTTCCAGTTTCCAGAGGCATTTTCAAGAGCAAGGTTAAGAGGTTTTTTTTTTTTTGTTTTTACATAACCAGATCGAACGCCGCACGAGTTGCCAGTTTTTTAACCTACACGCAAAGGAGAAGAGAGAAATAGCAAAAAAAAACAAACTAACAGCTGAAAGTTAGCTGAAAGCAACAAAAAGTATACGCCGAGTGGGCAGTTTCTGAATGAATTTGTATCTTTAGCTCTCTATTATTATTATTTTTTATTCTATTTGTATCTCTATCTGTATCTATAGCTGTAGCTATAGTTGTTGCTTTTGTTGTAGCTTTAACTGTAGCTTTGTATATCTTTTGTATCTGTAAGTTTTTATCGGTCTTTGTTCAGTTTCATCATCATGGCGTTGTAAAAGCTTCCGCTTACGCTAGCTAGCTAGCTTGCTAGCTTGCCAAAGGGCTTATTGAAGACTCTCCGCGATCTCTGCTGATCTGTTGCATGTGGGTTTTGCGTGTCGCTTGTGACGTCATATATGAGCTTGAGACGAGCGCGATCGCGAGCGCCAGTACGCGCACTCACTTCTCCTCCTCGCTTCTTCTGCAACGAGTTCATAAATCGATCAACAACAATTGCCGTCGTCGTTGTGGACGGTCGACGATCGTCCAAGAGTCAAGTCATGCATCAGCAGTTAGTCGTTTACCCTCGCTCGCTCGCTGCCGCCCCTCTCTGTTATTCACTTTGTCGCTCTGATCTTGGCATGCAAATCGCGCGCGGCATTTTCAATGCCAGCTGCCAAAGCTTCGCGTAGGCTTCATCGCATCTCTTCGCTTTTGCCCGATGACGTGTGCCACACGGCGAGCCACTCTTTTTTTTCGGCTTCTTCGACGTTGACGTTGACGTCGACTGCGACAGCGACTGCGATAGCGACAGCGGTTACGACCAGCTGTCGTTTCATTCAGCTAAAAGACGATGAATGAACCGTCGAAGCAGCAGCGTCAGCAGCAACGGCTACCACGCATATGTTGTGGGTGTGACACCAACGCCGCTTCAGGTCACAACACAAACGCAAACACACACACACACACACAGACAAAGTCTGTCTAATAGGTAGGTGTGCTGTCTATGCTGTTTGATTGACTAGAAGTTACTCTGTAATTTGAATTCTTTTGCTGCGTTTCTTTATTTTGATTAGTTTCAGTTCAATTCTTAGCAATTGCATTAAAATCTTTAGCTATTTTCTTAATGAAATTATTGCTGATTGACTAATAGTTACTCTGTAATGACGTTTTCATTTTTCGTTGCAAGTTTTCATTTCTTTTTATTTGTCAATTCTTAGCAATTGTTCTGCAAGTCTTTAGCTATGGCAAATTTTTCTTGTTACATTTAATGCTGCTTCACTAGCAGTTACCCTGTAATGATGCTGTTTATTTGCAACTTTTGACTTATTTTATACTTGAGCAATTATTTCAAGTTTTTAGTTATTTTTTTTTTTTTTTTGATTGTAATTATTGCTGATTGACTTGCAGTTACCCTGTAAAAATATTATTTTTTTTTCATATTTGATTAACTTTGATTTATTTTCCTTCAAATCTAAGCAATTTCAAATCTTTCAAGTCTTTAGTTAGTGCAAAGTTTTTTTTAGGGAATTTTATTAGATAAAGCTATAATTTCTCCAAGTTGTACAGCCTGCTATTGTTAGTGTTGAGCTACCATTTTTTCTGCTTTTGCTACAGCGTATATGTCTGGCACGTCAGCAGCTCATAGTTGTTGGTGTTGTTGTTGCCGTTGTAGTTGGCCAGCTGACTGATAAACTTCAGAGCTTGTTTGTGTTTTGACTGCTGTAGGTCGTTCTATGGTAGCAATGTCTTTGTCTATCTATCTCTGCTTCTGTCTCTGTCTCTGTCTCTGTCTCCGGCTCTGACTTGTGGCACTGGCACCGCCAACTCCAAGTCCAGCCAAGGTTAATTGTTCAAATTGCAGTGGGTTGCTCTTGCTCTCTTGTTGTTGTTTCTTGTTGTTGTAGCTGTTGTTGTTATTGTTGTTGGGCAACTTTACGCCACATTATACAATACTTATGTATAGCAGCAGCTAAAGCTCATATCTTTAGTGCCGCGTGCTGCGCGGGTGTTTTTTTTTTTTTTGACTATATAGCAACATTACCTTCTTTGGTCGCTCACCTGCGCATCTGCGAACGCCCACATTCACGCCCCGTGCGCTTTGTCGCTGTTGTTTGCTATATATTACTATATCAAATATATATAATAAAATATAAAGAAGTTGAAAAGAAAAGAAACAATAGATAAAAAACATTTTTTTTTCTAAGCTTCGTTGGCATTTTGTTTATTTCATTGAACTTTCATTTTTTTTTTTATTATTATTATTATTACAAAAGAATATTAGACATTTTTTTTGCGTACAGTTTTTTGATTGTTTGTTCTTGTTTGAACATGTTTGAGCATGTTTCATAATTGTCATTGAACTAATTGTTGAACTATTTTTTGTTGTGTTTTTTATTTTGGCGAATCACGACGTTAACCTTATTTAACTTCTGACTGGCCTAGCTTCCCATGCGAGCAATAATCGACACACACATACACTCACACACAGAGGCAGTCGTAGGTTCCCCTACCCTTGGGAACGTGCTGATGTTGCTCCTTGTCTTCTTAGGTTTACTAAGTACATATCAGTTTGAGAAATTAAAAGCATTTTGCGGTTCGACTTGACTATCGCAATCCCGCGTGCCGCTCGAGCCTCTAACGACATTTCAATGATTTGTTGTTGTTGCTGCTATTGTTGTTGTTGTTGTTGGGGCCAAGCGTCACCAAGAGTTGGCCACGTGCGCAGCACAAGGCAGCAGGAGCTGCAAGACGACAGGCAAACAGACGGCACAAAAGCATTTGCTGCTGCAATGCTCGCCGATTACGTACGAGGGCGACCTCTGTCAGCGTTTCGAGTGGAGTGGAGCTCGCTCTGCTCGTAGAGTTCGAGTGGACCATGGTCTTCAGTTTGCTTTTTGTGTGCGAGTCGCCACCAACAACGCAACAACGCAAAGAATCTTGCGTGGCATGAACCATGAAGCTTGCCCCTGTTTATGCTATGTATATGGCTGCCTGCCTCTGTGTCTATGTCTCTCTGTATGTGTGTGTATGTGTGTTTGTATGTTTTCTGTGGCAGCTTCTGCTGCCTGATGTTGTGTTCCTTGTGGAGTTCTAACCAGATGCCGCCACAATGTCCTCTTAATTTCCTAGGCCGACTCAGCAAAAGCGATGATATCGTCGCCAGCGAGCTCACTCATTCTGCTGTCTCCCTCACACACACACACACACACACTCACAGACGTACACACACATACATATCTCTCTCCCTCGTTGGCTTTCCTCTGTTTTTGTTGTTATTGTTGTTGCTGCTCGTTTTTTAATTCAACTGATTGTACTGCAGCTTCTGGAATTCGGCATTTCTTAAAGTCCCGTCGCGTCGGCAACATCTTGAGGCAACGCTGGACGCTACCTGGTTGTACTTGCAACTTCTTCTGTCGGCTGCTGCTATTGCTGCTTCTGCTGCCGCCTTCGCAATCTGCAAAACAAAACGAAACAGAGAGAACAAGAAGAAGAACAAGAAGTTAAGAGAAGAAGAAGCAACAACAAAAAAAAAAACAAAAAACTTTAAAGAAATGACAATTTGTGAGCTTCTTTTTGTGTATTGTTTTTGCTTGTGACTCTTGTTGTCTTTACTGCCTGCTGCCTGCTGCCTGCTTGATACTGCCTGCTGCCTGTATGTTGGCTCTTGCTTTCATTGTGATTATTTAAAGGCGGCGGCAAAGATCGTCTTGCTCTTGCCGCTTGTGCTCACTTTCCACTCTTGTGGCAGGCTTAACGAGGCGCTTGACTTGCCTCACGTTGACTTTTCGGAACGCGCCTTTCGTCCTGCGCGCACTTAGTTAAGCAATTATTGTTGGGCAATGCAAACAAATAATGCGTAGTACATTGTATTGCAACTGTCTAAGCAGCGATTGTGCAACTGCCACACGCCGCCAAGAGCAAGCAAACCAAGCGACCAACCAAATGGCCAAGCAAACCAAATGGACAAACGGCCATAGTCGTCAAGTTTACCTCCTTCCCAGCTAACTTGCATCTCTTCTCTTCAGCTGGCACTCCCTACACGATGATTTTCCAAGTTAATCAAAATTCTTTGCTATCGACTATGAAATCTGAACGACCTTACCCCCGCCTTCCCCCAGACATGCCCCAGCCAAGCGCCATGTGGCAACACACAACAGTCGCATCGCGTTTTCTGCCACGCCCAAAAACAAAAAAAAAAAAAACTAAAAACTAAAAAAAAAATATATATATATATATATATATATATATAAGCTTCAACTGTTGCCACTGAAGCGTGGCAGAGGCGTTCGGCAGTCAACAGACGGCATGAACATTTTATTTTTATTTTAATCGCTTCACTGCACTTTTAACATTCGTCTGAGAATCGTTTTATAAATGCATATATAATATATAAATGTATATACATATATAATTTTATTTATTTTTTTTTTTTTTGTTTTTCAGTGTTTTTTTCTGAGATTTATTAAGCAGTTTTTCCGCTAAATTATTAGGTGAATGCTTTGACGTTGTTTTGTATTTATGTTTCCAGCGATTAGCTCATTGTTTCGTATAAAATACAAAGAAGTTAACTTCATTTTAAGTGTCTCTGCATGCGATAGTTTTATAATTTCATTAAAATAAATATGAGAAATTTTAAAATTATATTATATTAAGCAAGACTTTGCACTACAATAATATAAAAAATATTTAAAGAAATTAAGAATATAAGAATATAAAAATCAAAAAAAAAATAAGTATTAAAAATTCATTGTTATAAATTTTTAGCAAACACTTAAGATATTTCTTTTGCGCAAATTAAATAATATGATATCGATAGTAGCACAATATTGAAAGTACTGTGCCAACGCTAGCATTTTTCGATAGTATTTTTTCGAATCGATAGTATTTCCTATCCAAATTATATTAACTTAATTATTATTAACTTCTTCACTTTGAAAGTTTTTTTTTTTAAATTTTTTATGACTGTCAAGTTTTTAATTTCTTCAAACTGTAGTCTAGATCAATAAATAATAATTTCAACATCTGATTCAAGATATTAGTCATCTGATTAAATCGATAATCGATATTTTTCTATCGATAGCATTTCCTATTGCCATTTCATTTTATGAACTGCTACATTTTGAAAGTTTTTTTTTTATTTCTTAAAGTTGTCAAGCTTTTACTTTCTAACTACTTCAAAGTTTAGTCTAGAACTATAAATAATACTTTCAACATCTGTTGCAAAGTAGTAAAAATTCTTAATTGAATAATATGCTGCAACATTTTGTTAAATGATTTGTTGAACTTTTATTTACTTTTTCTCGTTTTTTTATATATATCAGAAACAAAACATTGTTGATTTCAACATTCGAATCGTTTACGTTTCGATTGTGGGCAGAAAACGTTGTTTTCTTAATGTTGTAGTTATCCGTAACCCGTTGCCCGTAACCCGTAGCCTGTAGCCTGTAGCCCGGGTACCGGGTACTCTGTATACTGGGTATTGCCACAAACAATACTTAGATATTACCAGAGAGTCTAGAGTCAAAGCTAGAGTCTGTGGGCAGCTCTATGCTCTATATGTGTGTGGGAAGCCCGCGCGCTTCATTATATAATCGAAAGAAATAACAATAAACAATAAAAAAATTGATGGAACAAGTGTAAAGTGTTGTTGCTCTATGCTTAGAATTTTTTTTTATTTATTGCCAAAGATTGTCAAAGATGTTTTCATGTCACAGTTTTGCTCAATTAACAATTCGCTGTACTAAGAATAGAAAAAAACTTCAACTATCATGAAAATGTTTCAAACTGTGAAATACAAAAAATATCTGAAACTGCGAATAGATATCAAAGTTTCTTTAGATTTATAGAGAGTATATAGGATATATATATATATATATATATATATATATATTTGTACAATAGTGAATAAATTTGTATAGCTCTCAAGATTGCTTTTAAATTGCCTTTAATTCTATTTCATTCAGATTTCATAAAAATTTATTTACTTTGCTTTTTATATTTCTAATAGTAAAATTGAGGCCTAGAGGGTATAAGAATTTTTTTACTTTTACAGGATATAATATTAATAGGAAGACAATTGGAGATCGAATAGAGATCAATGTTGCTTTAGATTTATAGAGCATATACATATGTATGTACATATTATAGAGAGATAATACTGTATAAATTTTTACGGATCTCAAGATCACCTTAAAATTTTAAAAGGAAATATAATATTAATATTAATATTAATAGAAAACTATTTATTTAAGATTGAGATTTTTACTGATATCAAGATCGTTTTTTTCTTTTAAAAGAAAAATTATGAATTTTTATACTCTTACAGAAGATAATACGAATAGGAAAACATTTATTAATCGACACTAAGCAAGAATTTTTCAATTTTTTTTACGATTATTCCTATGAAACTTTATTATACAATATTATATAAAATACGATCGCTTCTGACTTATCTACAACTTATGGACATAGGGAATATGTATTGAAAGTTTTATAAAGATGTAAGCTAAAAATATTTTATATTTAATTATTGAACAATTTTTAGTTTTCAGTCTTATTTAAAATCGAATACAAAATGTATTCGTAAAATTAGATAAAAATCTATATAAATCTCAGTTAGATCAATAAGATCAGCATTGGTTGGTGAAATAAACAAGCGAAGAACAAAAGAATTTAAATTCAATAAAAAGTTTATTGTAATTTAAGTCACAGAGGAAAAATTTAAAGGAGAATAATTGGAGATTAGACAACAAATAAATATAAAGGAAAATAACTGAAATGCGAATATATATCTATAAATAAATATCTGCTATATAAACATATATTTAAAGTTTAGTTACTAGCTATGAAATATGAAGAAAAAGTAAGGCAACAAATGTAGGGAAAATATATAAAGAATATAAATATAATAGTAGGCTTGGCAACTGAGTAATAAAAAAGACGTAATCCATCCAATATTTCACCTAAATATATTTTGTAAGCTTTACCTAGAATATGAGTATAAATCTATAGTTTATCTACGATATCTATATATATATATATATCTACTATAATCAAAAATGAATTTCACTTTGGTTTTGTACCCTATCCACAGACAATTCTCTCTAATCTACTTGCCACTTGCCACTTCTGTATGCGCAATGCTCAAACACTTTATCATAATACGCGTATTCGCTGTCTGACGCCTCTTTGAGAGAATTTGCCAGGCAATTCGACTTGATGAAAGTGTCATAAATTTTCAATTAAACTTTTTGTTGTTGTTGTTGTTGTTTTTTTTTTTTGTTTTATGCTTCTGCTGAGATTTTGACAAAGTTCTTGCGTCGCGACGCCTAGTCTAGACAATAATGAAGATATAGAGAGATGTTGATGATGCTACAGATGATGCAAAAGTTGTTTATGCAGCTGAGTAAAAGAAGAAGAATAATAATAAGAAGAGGAAGAGGAAGAATTGTGGAACCCAACCTTAGTTTTATTTTGTGATGTGATCATCGTGTGATTGGCGCCGATTAAGCCATAATGTCTGCACAGCAAGACAGAGACAGCGAGTGAGACAAAGCCAGAAAGAGAGAGAGAGAGAGAGAGAGAGAGAGAGAATGAGAGAGTGGTAGATGGTTTGCATAATGTTGGATGGATGTGGCATGTGGCAAGCAGGCAAAGGCAGGCTTGCAATTATTTGTGAATTAACATTTATAACACTTGATCCTTTGCGTATTCAACGAATACAAGACTCACTGTTGCAGACTCAGACGCAATGGTAGAAAGCGACGCGCTTCGTTGCATTTAAAAAGTATTTTCAGCGTGCCAAGAAATATTTTCAACAGCAAACAACAGCAGCAGCAACAGTAACAACAGCAACATTGTGTGCCACTGCCTCTGCTTGTCCGTCTGTCTGCCTGTCCGTCTGTCATTCTGTCCATTTGGTTGTATGTCTGTTATGCGGATTCATTGCAAACCGCAGCCACTTCTTGTTCAACTTGCCACTTGTTGCGTTTTTACTGGCGGCTACTGTTGCTGCTGCTGCTAAAGAGATGTTGCTGCTACTGCTGCTGTTGTTGCTGTTGCCATTGACGTTGTGCTAAATTTCACACCAACAATGAGCGCGCGCCGCCAACAATTGAAATGAAAAGTTGAATGAATGAAAATGACGAGCTAAATCGATACCCCTTAACCGCATTTTTGGATAATCAACTTGCAACTTGCAACTTGCAACGAGCCGGTGGCAAGTGGCAAATGGCAAAGTCGCCAGCCACACAATTTGCGGCACGCGTAAGATTTCCTGTCACAGTCAGTTCACGTTGCAAAGTAGCCAAAAAAAAAAAAGAAAAAACAGAACAACAATAAAAAACAAAAAAAGCAAAAAAGGCAAAAAAATAAAAGAAAATATGCCAAAAAAAAGCGAGCATTTTTTTTTTTGGCGCTTCCGAAGACTTATCTCTCTCTGTCTCTCTCCCCACCTCTCTAGCCTGCATCTTCAGCTCAGTCTGCTGCTCGTTCTCGCTTTGACACTGTGCCCCAACTTTAAGCCTGGGAATTGTGGCAAAGCTGAGGCCATGTTGTTGTTGTTGTTTTCTCTTGTTGCTGTTGTTGTGCAATTGCCTTTAAAAAGCTGTTAACATGCGTTGTCATCGCTGCCATATGTTGCACGACGCGACGCGACGCGACAGTCGAGCGGCGACAATCGATACGAAACGGCGACTCGACAAAAGTCACAACTCGTCGCAACTCGATGCAACTTCATGCGATGATCGTTGATCGCTGCTCACTGCTCACTGCTCACTGCTCACTGCTCACAGCTCACTGCCGCCTCAATACTGTATTTTTATATTTTGTATTTTTTGTTTTGCTTTTTGCCACCTGGCAGAATTGAACCCATTTTGCGTGGCTTGCTAAAATGCGGCAAGTTGCAGTTTGTCAGTATGCGTTAATTTCCATTGAAATCTATGCGAAAGTCAAGAGACGAACGATTTGCGTAGACCACAGCGATAGTTATAGCTTCCTCAGTTCACATGTGCTGTCCCTTATTTGGAAGCTTGTGTGCAAAGCAAAAGCACAAAACAACAACAGCAGCAACAACAGCAACAACAGCAACAACAGCAACAGCAACAGTGACAGCAACAACGACAACGACAGCAACAGCAAGAAAAAAAAAAAATCCAGCACAACAACAGCAGCAATTGTCGACCAAGTGCGAGTGAGACAGACAATGTCTGTCTGTCTCCGTGTGTATTTTCAACGTGGTCGCCACATTGGCTGACTTATGACGAAAATAATTGCGGCTATCGCGACTGGCGATCGCGTCATCGTCATCGTCGTTGATTTTTTTTTTTTTTTTTTTTGCTTGTAAAAAGCTTTGTTTGAGCTGCTTGAGGCAGAAGCAGTAGCCAAATTTGCAGCTTGTCTTCGATAGTAATGCTCAGTAATAATAACTAGGCAATGGGTTAGTTTTGACTAGCAAATAAAATGCTGAACTTACTGTACAGCTTGCCGTTTGTCAGGCAATGCAATTTTCCACTACAACATTTTGTGTACAGGGTAGCTAACAAGTCTATCAGTTTTTAGTTATAATATATTTTGCATTTTGTGCTGTGCTGTGCGGTGCTGTGCTGCGTTTAGTTGCTTCCTTTCTGGCCGTTATACGCTGCGTATGAGTAATCAATAATAATTTTATCGCTTTTGCGACAATGTTAGAAAGCTTGAGAGGGTGTAAGATAGAGACAGAATATGTGTGTGTGTGTGTGTGTGTGTATGTGTGTGGTCGACGCATTTAATTTTCACAATCGATTGGCATAATAATTTTACGCAAATATAGCACGAAACGGAAAGCAGGCAAAGCGACTGAAGACAGACACTGTGTGAGTGTGTGAAAGAGAGAGAGAGAGAGAGAGAGAGCAAGAAGAGAGAAGGAGGGGGAGAAGAAAGAGCAAGTTGTGTGGTGCAGTGGGTGTAAGTGGTAGAGGAAGAGAGAGAGAGAGAGAGAGAGAGAGTGAGTGAGAGATGAATAGTTGATAGAGAATCGAGTGATAGAAAGAGATAGCAATAGCGCGACACACGACAATTTCACATATTGTAATTTAGTTAATTCGCATCGTTTCGCCAACATTGTCTATGCATTAGCTACATGTCATTGTTGTTGTTGTTGCTGTTGTTTTCGCTGTTCATGTTGTTCATGCTGCTGTTGCTGTTGTTGTTGTTGCTGTTGTTCTTGTTGTCGTCGTATCGAAGGCGACTTTGCGGCGTCTGTTGTTGACTGCGTTTGATATGCAAATTTTACGGTTTTTTTTCCCTATTTTTTTTTTTTTTTTTTTTGCCATTTTCCATTTGCCAGAGCTTAAGCCTCAACAGCAACAACAATAATAACAACAACAACAACAACTATAGATACAGATATAAAGCAATAGCTGTTAAGAGTAACAGATATAGATACATGCAAATTGAACTTATTTCTCTGCCTTACACCCTGACATACCGCCTACACCTACACTTCCACTTCTCACCGCGCTAGACTGCGCTTCTCGCCAAAAACCATAAAAATTACCAGCTGAAAATTGCAATTTTTATGCATTTCGTTGAATATGGCAGAGAAAAAATTTGTTGTGTAAGATAAAAGCTGCAAAGATTATCCTTGCAGCATCCTGTTTATAGCTGTTTTATAGCTATTTTATCGCTATAAACATTTTATAGCTATGTTTATAGCCATTTTAGTTGTATTTTATAGCTACTTTATAGCTATTTTATAGCATTATCTGTGACACTGAAAAATGAAAATTCATGTTAACTTTAAGTTTACGTTTCACTTTTTACTGCAGCCTCTGACTGATGAAAAATGTTGCTTGCCTCTTTTGTTTTTACTGTTCTTTTGGGTTTTGTGAGCTGATCGCGTTCTCAGCATTTTTTTGGCGCTTCATTTGTCGCATTTTATTTGCCAATTGTTTGGTTTTTGAGCTGATTGACTGCGAACAACTGCAAACGACAGCAGCAACAGCAACGACAGCAGCAACAGCAGCAGCAGTAGTAGCAACAGCTACAAAAGTGACAGCGGCCAACAAGGCGTATGCGCAATATTTGCAAAGCGACGCGTCGCAACGCCTTGACATGCCCACACGTAGCAACAACAAAAACAAAAACAGCAACAACAGCAGCAAACAGCTAACAACTTTGCAACATGCCACGAAACTTTTTGGAATTTATGTTGCGCCGCGCGTTGTTTTTATTTTTTTTTATTTGTTTGTGTTTTTTTTTTTGTGTATCTTTCTCTCCTTCTCTGCTTCCTTCATTTATCCAATTTTATTTTGTGTATGTTTCTTTTTTTTCGGTCGGCGTGTGAGAATTTCTTTTGAAATGCGGCATGCAACGCGTGTTTAGAGCAGCGCGGCAAAGTCGAAGAGCCCTTAATAAGCTGCTACTAGCTGCTGGCTGCTGGCTACTTGGCTACTGCCAATGCTGCCCCACGAAAATTTATAATGTGGCACGCAATTAATTCACTGCCACACACACACGTAAACACACACCACACATAGCGTCAATGCGCGGCGGCAAAGAGGCGCGAAAAATTATCACACCATTCAAATGACGCTCACGATGTTGGCGACGTTGTTGGCAATGGCAACGCTGCATGTGTATGTGTGTGTGTTTGTGTGTGCGTGTGTGTGTGTCTCTGTGTGTTGCAAGTTGCCAAGTTGTTGCCAGTTGCAAGTTGTTGTTGTTGTTGTTGCCAGCTGTCGCTTGGCGGCAAAACATTTAACAAGCTCAACTGTCCAGTTAGTTGCTGCTGCTGCTGTTGCTGTTGTTGCAGTTGTTGTTGCTACTGTTAAAGATGCGGCATGCCACCTAGAAAGCGCACGCTAGGCGTCCAATTGGCTGCCCCAACTTCAATTGCAATTGCAACAGCAAGAGTAGCAGCATCAGTAACTGCTAGCAGCACAATGGGGACCACGAGCTGATGGTGGTCCTTTGTCAAAGCGCGCGCTGTCAACGCTAATTTGTGGCAAGTTAGTAAGCAGCAAATAGTAAACAGTAAACAGTCAACAGTAGCAGCGGCAGTGGCAGTGGCAAGCAGTCAGAAATATAGCCATAAATGTTTAGCACTTTTGGCCACTTGCCGCAATTAAATCGAATCTGCATGCAACGTGCGAGTTTTACAAATTACGCGCAGCAACAATAACAAGAAGAAGATGTAGTAGCAACAGCAACAGCAGCAGATGATGATGAAGATGAAGAGAGAGAAAAAATATATATGTATATACACAGTAAATACTGCAAATGCAACGCATTATACTCAAGTATTTTCCCACGTCTCATTAAAATTGCAGTTAAAAAAATACTGCAAAACGAGGCACAGTGGCAGCAGCAGCAGCAGCAACAGCAACAGTAGCTGTGCAACTGTGCCAGCATTTCATGCTGTTCTGCTGTTCTGCTCTTCTGTCCTTCTTTCTCTTTTTATTGCTATCTCTGTCTGTGTCTCTGTCTCATTCTTGATCATCGTCGTCATGATTTACTTTCTATCATTGCATTGGCATTGCATCCATCTCCGAGACGAGGCCTCAAGCCTGAACCTCATCCTCCTCTCATCTCAGCACATCGTCATCATTATTGTCAACTCTCGGACGATATTGTCCCTCTGTCTCCTTCTTGTCTCCTTTGTCTACTTTTCGCACTCCTCGTACTGCTCTTGTCTCTTGATGCCTCACTGTCTGTATGTCTGTCTCTCCGTCTATCTGTCTGCCTGGCTATCTTTCAGCTTCTGTCTGTTTGTTCTAGATTGATGTCTGCTGCAGTCAGAAAAAGCATCAACAACAACTTTAGTTTGATTTTCGTTTAGTTTCTTGGCACAATTTGCGCACTTTGCCCTGCAAGAATTGACTTTAAGCCTAATTAATTACAATATCAATTGCCAAGATTAAAGCTTAAGCTTTAACATATATATAGTATAAATATATTATACAGATATATATATATATATATATATATATATATATATATATAATATTACTTTAATATTACTGTTCAATATGTCTTCAATTCCGTTTCCAAGGCTCTTGCCAATTTAGCAAACAGAAACTTGTTACCGAACTGTCCAAAACAAAGTTTACCTGACGTTTTCCAAGTAACATGAAAAAACTGATCTCAGCTATAAATCATTCGCGTAATTGCGAACAAACTGCAAAACTAGCATGAAAAACCTTTTTTTTTCTTATTTTTATTTTTATTTTTAAAAGCTATTTAAATGAAATTTAGCTGACAACAATTTGAATGTTAGTTAAAGAAACAACGCTAATTTGATGACGAGCGTTGAGCTATACACTGAGAAAAATTGAAAAGAAATGAAAACATGAAATTAACTTGAATTTCAAATGCGCAGTATTTTGTATTGCTTAAACCCAAAGATCAACTTGATCAATCTGCCAATAGTACAGGAACGGATGTACAGACGGACAGGCAAGGCTCTATGAACTCAACTGTTTATTTTGAACAAGAATATATATAATTTATGGGATCGGCTAGGCCTTCTTATAGACATTACGTACATTTGCTAGTGTCAGAAAGATTCTTCAGGGTATAATAATGAAATAATATTAATAAAATAATCCAACAATAAAAAAAATACAAAAAAACAAGTAAGAAAGTTATAGTCGAGTGTGCTCGACTATATAATACTCGGTGCCCAGAGTTATATTATATATTTATTTTGCTCGTGCTGCGCACTCGCCAATTTTAAGTAAATATAAAAAAAAAAAATTAAAAAAAAAAATTTTAAAAAAAAAAATCGTCTCGGGAATCGAACCGCGGACCTCATGCACGCGAGTTCAACCCTCTAACCACTGAGCCACGCTCTTCACAAGTGTGACAAACACTGAGTAAATGTTACCGTCTTATGGGATGAGAACAGCAACTTTTGAAATTTGAATTGTGTATAACTTCCATGTTTATTATCCGATCTGTACCAAATTTGTACACAACGTCCAGATAAACATATTCTAACTTTGTACCAAAATTCAGTTCTGTAGCTTGGCTGGGTGTGGGTGAAGTGGTGTGTTCAAAATGGTTTTCATCGATTTGTGGAGGCGGAGGGGGGCGTGGCAAAAATCCAAAATAAACTTGATCTGCCAGCAAACACTACAAACACTCGACTGTTGATCCTGAGTCAGAATATATATACTTTATGGGGTCGGCCACGCCTCCTTATGGGTGTTACATACATTTGCTCTTGTCACTAACCCAATATACTCTTGGTACCCAATGGGCACCGAGTATAAAAATTGATCATAGATCACGTAACTTCAAGAAGTATTACGGAGCTTCATAATTTTAACATTTATGTATAAAAAATGCCCAAATACATTTTAGTCCTTCTTAAATATTTCAAATAATTTTAGTAATAAATATTCTAAAATTTGTAAATTTAACATTAATTAAAATCGGGCTCGGAGCGGATTAGGAACTATCGAGTTTTTATGCGCGGAACATTGTTTTAGAAGGCAACTGTATATTATTTTGAAATTAATTTTTTTTAAACTCTAAAGAGAGTAACGCCAAACTGTTCCTGAATATATATAAAGATTTGAAAGACTATTTTATTAAGTTTAAGTATTTTACAAGCTGTTGTTATTCTTGTAATTAGTCAACAGTTTTAGAGTCCGCTTTCGTGTCGCACTTTGGCCACTAGGCTGCCCACTCGTCACTCTTGATTATTTTGCTGTTTGTTTGAAATACATTTGATTCTTATATATCTTGCTGTGTACATAGTGGAAGTATATACAGAAATATATATATATATATATATATATATATATATATATATATATGTCATTGTATTGGAACATAAGCATGTGCGCCTCTTAATTAAAAACTTTGCTCTAGCGCACGCTCAATCGTCGTAGGAGTTAATTAGACTGTGGAGGTGTCTGTTCAAGTCATTCACTTTATTTCCCCTGCTACTCTACTCACTGTCGCTGTCGCTGTCTCTGTCTCAGTCTTTGTTGCTATCTCTGCCGCTTGACCATTTCGTTCGCTTTCAAGTCAAGTTTTAGCTATTAGTCGCTCAATATTACGCGTTTTGCTGTTGTATGTTTTGTTATTTTTTGTTGCTGTTGTTATTTTTGTTTTTTTTTCTTTTTTTTTTTTTTATGCTGTGACTTGTTATTGTGATCATCAGACTCCTTAAGACACTTCTGCTGCTGTTGCTACTGCTGCTTCTTCTTCTTTTTGTTGTTATGTTCTTGGCTGTAAATCGGCGGGAGTTGAGCCTTGAAAATACACATGGAGGGGTGTCTGTATCTCTCTCTCTCTCTCTCTTTCTCTTTCTCACTCTCTCTCTCTGGTATGATCAGCCTCCTGGTCTGCCTCTTGGTCTGCCTTGTAGCGCTCGTTCACACGCTGCTCATCAACAATTGCTGTCACGAATTTTCCACTCGGCGCTTTTTGTGTGTGCACTCTCTCTGTCTCTCTCACTCTCTCTCGCTCTCACTGTATCTCTCTTTCACTGTACTCAACTGTTTGTTTGTTTTTATTTCTGTTGTTGTTTTAAAATTTATTTATTTGTGCAGCATTCAGCAGCAGCAACACACTGATGCTACTGCTGCTGCTGCTGCTGCTACTGCTGCTACTGCTTCTGATGCTGCAAAGAATGCATTTGATCAGATAATGTAATTCGCATTTTAAATTGAGGCGCATTCCCAGTTAGAGTTCTTCTCACATGCATTTACCGTGCAGCGAATGCGCGCGCGCGCGCTCTCTCTCTCGCTCGTCTCGTTGCGTAGGCATCCTTTGGGCCTACACAGCCGCTGCTGCTACCACAGCCACAATCCGCTATTGACGTTGCGCTGCTATGTATTCTGCTGTCTGCTGTAGGAGTCTACAGTTTACAGTCTGCTGTCTGCCGTCTGCCGTCTGCTGTCTTTTGACTTCTTCTGGTCTTGCGGGCGTTGTGCATTATTACGCACAAGTAAATCATCGAGAAGACATACAACACAATGTTGTGTCCAGTTTTCAACTTCAACTTCAGCTGCGTCTTCGATCTTTGCTTGCAAGCAGCTTGTTAAGTAATTTAGTTGGTTTTTTCATCTTTTATTTCAGCTTCTTCTTCTTCTTCTTCCATGCTGCTGGTTTTTTTTTATGCATTTCTCTGTTTTTAGCTTTTCTTATTGTTTATATGCAATAAATTGGTTTTCAATTAGGCAAAAGGTGTTTCGATTGACTTCTTTAACTAAATTCCCCTACAATACAGTATTTATTTTCTCTATCTCTCTCTCTCTCTCTCTCTCTCACACACACACACACACACACACACTATTTCTATCTCACTCATACTCATAACTCTCTTGTCACAATCGTCTCTCGCGTTTTCTTAGCCATTTATGGACATTTGCAATTAATCAATCATTTCATCGTCTATTTTTCTAATGCATTTCGAATATTTGCTGTGTTAATTTATTCAATTCAAGTCTTTGCAAACATTATAACTAACGATCATTGCGTCGCGTATCGTTTTCTCTGCCTTTATAAAGTCATGACATGTATGTTCGGCAAGTTAATAAACTTTTAGTTATTTTTATTTCAATATTTCGAATTTGTTTATTACATTACATTTTTTTTTTTTTGTTTTTTTTTTTTCTTTTTTTTAATTGCTCAATTAAATTTTTGTAAGATTTTTTCGTTGGAAATTGTTAGACTGCGTTCTATGATCTTCCTGTTGTTGCTGCTGCTACTTATCATAGGCGCAACTTGCGATCAGTATTGGATCAGCATTGGAAATAGACATTAGCATATCGCATAGATCTATAACTTCTGCTCCAGCTGCTACACACACACATACACAGAGAGAGAGAGATAGAGAGACTAAATTTGAATGTCAAACTCAAACTTCAGAGTCGCAAAGCCAAGTTACTCTGCAGCGTTAGCAGCTTGATCTTGCTGACAGATCGATCATAGAGAGTGATAAAGAGAGAGAGAGAGAGAGAGAGAGAGAGACAGTCTAACGATTTGAATTTTGATATTTGTGACACGCAGATTTTTCCATTTTCCATCAGTGTCAACAAGGCATTGTTTGGCCACATCAACCGCCAACCGCATCCAAAGCACATCAAACCTCAAGTCAACTTACAGGCACATGAACCACATCGTAAACGATGTTGCAGCAAACGTTGCAACGTTGCAACGTGGTTGGTCTCTCCAGCTCAACGCTGATGGACTGTGCGACTGACAGACTTGATCATCGATTTTTCAACATCAGAGCCAAAAAAATGCAAAAAAAAAAAAAAAAAAAAAAAATAAAATAACAACAACACAAAGACGCGTACAGACAACAACAACAGCGCAACATTTGCATAGACATAAAAAAAATACGGATTACGAAAAATACGAATAAAGCAAACAAAAAAAAAAATAAAATAAAAAATAAAAAAAATATTCAACAAAAAAAAAAAAGTGAATAAAAAAGTAGAAAAAAAAGAAGCAACAGAGAAAAAGAGAAAAGAGAGAAAACTTTACGCAGGCGCGCTTCCTGGTGTCCCGTTTATTTATTTATTTTGTATTTTTTTTCTGACTTTTTTTTTGGCTTTTTTTCTTCTTCTTTTTTTTGTTTGGCTTTTTTGCAAAATTTATGTACCCACACAATGGCAATGGGCAGCAAGAGTGCTCGTGGCATAGACTATGCTGTTCAAGCCAAGTGTTGAAGTGGAAACACCATTCTAGCCAGGCCAGTTAGCCAGTTAGACTGTTAGCCTGTTAAGCTGTTTGGCTGTTTGGACTGTTGGACTGTTAGCCAGACTGTTGTTTATTATTGGCATGAAAATCTATCAAAAATGCATCATGCATTTTATATTTATTATACGTAAACACAAAAATAATGTGCTTGACATTTGACCCACGGACCCAAACGAGACAAGACAGCGCTCAGCACAGCACAGCACAGCGCAGCGCAGTGGAGCGCAGCGTGTCCACATGTTGCCACGTCTTTTAGGCTGATTATGAAACTCTTGACTCTCACTCTGCATCTGCGTCTGTGTCTGCGTCTCTCTCTCCAGCTTTGTCGGTGTCGGTCTGCCATTGTCTTTTTCGGTGCCAGCCAACCAGCTAGGCAGTCCAGCAGGCTGGTAGGCAGGCAGCATCGTGTTGAAGCTTGAGCCTCTGTCGCTTATGGATACCCCGAGTATTTTGCATTCTAACACAAATCAAATGAGGTATCAATACATACGTATACAAACACACTCACACGCACACACTCGCACACGCTCGTCGCAGTTGGCGGATATAGTCGCCACTTAAACGCTCGTTTATAATGTTGTTAAAATACAATAAATAGCCAGGATTCGCAGCAGGCGGCAAAACGCAGATATCTACCTCTGCCTCTCTCTCTCTCTCTTTTCTCTCTCTCTCTCTCTCTATCTATCTCTCCTTCTCTCACATTCATGCTGATTTATGAAATGTGTGTGTCGACTTGGTGGAGCACCTCCCCCTACCCACCCAAAAACGCCTTCAACTATGCTTGACTATGGGGACCAACTGCTGCTTTTGGTGATTGTCTGTGATTGCGACTCTTTGATTGAGTTGTTGGCAATTGCCTGAGCTACCGTTTGGCTAGAAAATATATATATATATATATATCTATATATATAGTATATTGTATATATATATAGACCCTGAACTACTTCGACGACTTGCAACATTAAGAACAACAACAACAGCAACAAACAAAACAAAAAAATATATTGTAAAAATTATTGATTATATCTATCATTAGCTAATTTTTTGTTCGCTAAATATTCCTTATATAGACATAGTCTATATCAAAATCATGTGATTTTGTCTAATTGATTAAAAGACGCAAAGCCTTGGTTTAGCTCCCGCTCACTGCAACTTTACAGAATCGAGAATATTTTTTCAATTTTATATTTTACAATTTCTGTAAAGCTTTCTATAAACTAGCTAAATACGTTTTTGTTTTTGTTTTTTATTTTTTATTTTTTATATAAGTTATATATAGATAATTAATAAATATAATTTATATAGGTATAGATATAAGTTTTAAAGTTTTTGTATTATTGAATCTCATAATTTATTATTATTTTATTTTTTTTTTTTAAATAATTTAAAGTTAAATTTCGGTATTTATCTTCAGATATTTCTATCATTTTTTTATCATTTAATGTTTTGTAAATTTTAGTTTGTGTTTAAAATTTAATAATTATTAAAATTTATATAGTAATATAGAATATTATAAAATATTATTTCAATTTTTTTTTTAATTTATTTATTTTAATTTTGATTTTTTATTTAAATTTTGGAATCCTTCTAGTTTTATTTTTATCATTTGATCAATTTTCAAACTTGAGCTTCAATTCTTATAGCTTTAATTATTATAAACAAATTTTGCAGTTAATACACAAAAAGAATTCTTCAATTGTCAATTTTAGCTTAAAATTATAATTGATTTTACAAATGAGTTTAAAATTTATTTTTGTAATATTTTATCAACTTACCCGTCATATCAATTAATTTACAAAACTGATCATGGTGCTATAAATTCTACTATAACTTTATAAGCTGCATGACCTCTGTGCTGCTCTCATACACTTTTGCCATAACATTTTAACGAGTTCTATTTGTTCTGTTCATTATTACGTGCACTTTCAACTTAAACATTGATCACGATCAATCTACGATCAATACGCTAATACGCTACGTACGCTGATTCGTCGTGCTGATCGTCGTGCGACTCACGCAGTTGCTCACAGACTGAAAACGTAAACGCATCGCGGCGACTCTTGAGCCAAGCGCAGTGAGCAGAATATTTTGCTCTGAAACGAGTTTCAGCGATCGAAGCTTAAGAGAGAATCGTTTAATAAATGCGACAACATGTTGACTGCGAGAGTGCATTGATTTCTCTTTGAATGCGCGTGCTCTCTTAAGAGAACTTTTCATTAGGCAGTTAAAACTTATATACATAGACGTATGTGTGTATGTGTATGTGTATGTGTGTTTGTGTGTAGTAAATAGTCTGAGCTGTGGGCGTGACTTGCGATGGCGTATTAGATTTTATAGACTCGCACGTTCAAGTCCATTTTGGGCCGGGCTTTATGTACATTGGCCGAAGGCGACAAATGAGCGAATTATAAATTTTTTTTATTTATTTATTTTTTTGTCTTTCTTCAATTTACACGAATTTTGTTAAAAGATCACGTATGTATATAGATAAATAGATAGACAGATATACATATACATATATATTTTTTTGTTGCTGGGTGTAACCAGTTTTTTATTTGTTTTTATTTTGTATTTTTTTTTTTATAAAATTTGCCGTGCACAAAATATGAAATCAGCTTTGACTTTTTGTGGGCGTGAGCACGAGACGCGACGCGACAAGTTTGTTGTTTTTTTTTTTTTTATTTTGTTCATTTTTGTCGAATGACACAATTTAATGAAATCTTTTAAGATCGTAGATCGCGCACAACGTCTAATGATCTCGACTAAATGCTAAACGCTAAAAAGTTCATTCTAAAAGGCATTTGACTTTAATCAAGTTGCTTCCAAGACACACTCAGTATATTTAAAGTTAGATGCTGGTGCTGATAATTCTTAATTAACCGTTTAACTTTGTACTACAAAAATGTAGAGTTCTTTTATTATTCCCGGTTCTCAGAGAGTACTTTAAACGCTTCATAATTATTGCAGACTGCTAGTATTATTTGCAGATATATTAAGCATAGATTTTGTTTTTGTTATTTGCCACGCTTCCATAGCTGTTCCAGAAATCGAAAATAATCAATTTAAAGCTAGACGATCTGGAAAACAATTAATTTAAATTTTAAAAATTAATTTAAATTGTTCAATTTTATTTTCTGCTTTTTTTTCTTTGTTGTTTTTTTTTTTTATTTTGTTCATTTTTGTCGAATGACACAATTTAATGAAATCTTTTAAGATCGTAGATCGCGCACAACGTCTAATGATCTCGACTAAATGCTAAACGCTAAAAAGTTCATTCTAAAACGCATTTGACTTTAATCAAGTTGCTTCCAAGACACACTCAGTATATTTAAAGTTAGATGCTGGTGCTGATAATTCTTAATTAACCGTTTAACTTTGTACTACAAAAATGTAGAGTTCTTTTATTATTCCCGGTTCTCAGAGAGTACTTTAAACGCTTCATAATTATTGCATAATGCTAGTATTATTTGCAGATATATTAAGCATAGATTTTGTTTTTGTTATTTGCCACGCTTCCATATCTGTTCCAGAAATCGAAAATAATCAATTTAAAGCTAGACGATCTGGAAAACAATTAATTTAAATTTTAAAAATTAATTTAAATTGTTCAATTTTATTTTCTGCTTTTTTTTCTTAATGATTTCTGAGTAAATTTTTTTTTTACAGTTTTCTTAGTTTTTGCTTTAGATTTGCTTCGATTTTAGCTGCTGTCTTAATACTTCAATAATTTTATTGATTTTAAGTATTAACTTAGAGCTGACATATCTCATCTCTTTATCATATAGCTATTAGTCATGTTAGGTTTAAGGTATATATATATATATATATATACATATATATATATATACATATATCCATATATTCCAAAATCTGTCTACCTCTTGTACTTCATCAAGGTCTAGAGTTCTATAATTTTATCTTTTATTTTCAACTGCTGTTTGTCTTTATATTTCGACAGATTTTTATAGTTGTGCAATTACATCATTAAAGTGATTTCCGATACATGCTTAAAGCTTACTCATAGTTCAAGCTCATCATTGTATAGCTTCATTTTTACATATAAGCCAATATAAGCTATCTCTGTCTTGTATCGCATCTCACTCTAATCACACTGTCATCTTGTATACAGAGATTGCCTCGTGTAGCATTTAACTATGTGAAAAGTTAACTAAATGCACCCACAACTAAACTAACTACAAGCAAATATCGCGCAGACTCGTTTATATCTGTTTTTCTGTCTATCTGTATGTCCGTCTGTCAGCTTGTCTGTTAGTTTCGCTTTGCATTCGATAGCATGGCACTGGAAGCATAATTGCAATTTCTATTCAACTGTTTGTTTTGGCCAAGTTTTTTTTTGCCATTGCCATCATAAATTTAAAAGCGGAAAGCGGGCGCCTGGCCAAACGCCAGAGCTAATCGGTGGCGTTTCATCTGGATAGAAGGCAGCAACATTTGCCTGCAGTACCAAGCACTTAACATCTTCTGTTCTGTTCTGTTCTTCTAGCTTCTCTTGAGCTGCTCTTCTGCCTCTCTGACTACATCTGTTACTTGTTCTCGCTGCGCCGATAAGTTGTCGCTGTCGTCTCTTGTCTCTTTGTCTCTTGTTCTGTTCTGTTCTGTCGGCGCACGCATAATTAGGCCTGAGTTACCTCTCTCTCTCTCTCTCTCCCTCTCTCTCTCTCTCTCTCCCTCTCTCTTTCTTTGTTGCTGTCTCTTTTGCTTTTAGCCAAATAATTGCTGCTTGAGAACAATAAGCCAATGTATTGCTGCTCTAGCTGCTGTAGCAACTGTGATGCTGCTGGCTACAAGCTGATGCTGCTGCTCCAGCTACTTTGGCTACTGTTCTGGTCGCAATCGTGGCATCTTAATGTGCGCTGACATTTAAATAGATGCTAATTCCCATCATAATCGCAACTCGTTGTAAGCAAATATTCAAAAAACTTCAAAATCCAATTGGAACTCAAATTGGAAATTGGAAATTGTGAATTTGTGGATTTTGGGATAAAATGAGATTGAAGCTATTGCCGCACGATGTGCACTTTCTAGATGCTCTTCGCTGTTTATTTTTGGAGTTTGGGGAGAGTTTAGACTGTGTGTTGGGTCTTCTCAACTTCCTGCTGACGGCTTTCTTCGGCGCGTGAATCCGTGTAACCGCAAAACGCAAACTCTGATTTGACCAAAAACAGAAAGCCGCCAAGAGTTACTCGTTGCCCGTTTGCCAGTTTGCCAATTGCCTTGGCTTGCGGATATAAACGCTTTTGAAGCTCATGTTGTTGTTGTTGTTGTTTTGGCCCGGATGCGACCGCGAAACGAATGAGAAACCAAACAAAACTCCAACATTGACAATGTCTACGCAGTGTGTTTGTTGTCTCTCTGTCTCTGTCTGATGTCTTCTGTCTCCTCTTGTTGTTGTTGTTGTTGTTGTTTGTTGCTGCTGTTGTTTCGTGTCAACTGGCTTTTGGCCGCATCGTTTGGGCTTTGTTCACCAGCCGCCCCATTTTTCCAGATCCCCGACTTGGCCTGGCCGCCTGCCCATAACATTTGCTTAACGTTTCCTGTTTAAACGCTCTCTCTCTCTCTCTCTCTCTCTTTTTCGCTGTCTATGTTTACTGCCTGAATCCCTGCAATTGTATCGGAGACTGGAACAAACAGAGATTGGTTTGTGATTCCACCTACCCAAAACTCACACAGTGAGTCATAGCTCAAGATTGCAAATATTTTAGAAAAAATCAAAAAAAAAAAAAATAAATAAAATAAAATAAAATCAAATAAAATAAAATAAAAAATAAATAAATTTAAATACATAAAAAACCAAAGCTCAAATTAAAGTCGAATTCAAAATCACAATGACAAAAATTATTTTAATTTGTTTAAAAAATATACAACAAATAATTATAAATATTTATATTTAAAAAAATATAATAAATAACAGTATATAAATTAATAAAATTAATAAATTAATAAAATAACTGAAATTAAAATTAAAATTAAAATTTAAATGAAAATTTAAATTCAATCAAATTCGATTTTAAAATTACAAAAATTATTTTAATTTAATTACTTATTAATTAGTAATATTATTAAAATAACATTTTAATTTTTTAATATTAAAAATCAACAATAATTTCGCAATATTTCAATGCTTTACTTTCATTTAGAACTTTTACTAGAATGTTTTTGTACCACGGTTGTTGTTGTTGTTCCTGCTACTGTTGTTGTTGCAGCTTGTGCAATTGTGCGTTAGATTTAAGTGCTTTCGTTGTGGGGCTTAATTTGCATTTTTATTTTTATGTTTTCATTGAAAGCGCCAGCATCAATGGAACCCGCAGCAGTAGCAACAACAACAGCAGCAGCAACAACAGCTGCAGCAGCAGCAGCAACTGCACATTTGGCTATTCTTTTGTTTTAAGCGGCAAGCATTTGCTATCAGTGTCGGTAGATGCACACGCCATCAACAGTAGCAACAACAATCACAACAAGACTTGCAACAACAGCAATAGCAATAGCAATAGCAACAGCAGTAACAACAACAGCAACAATAAGAGTAACATGCAAATGCAAATGTTTATTGCCCAAAATGCTGATGAAGGGGCAACAAAACAAAAAACAGACGAAAAAAGCAAAACACACAAGCTTAAATTGAAGTTGAAACTAGAAGTTGAAGTTGAAGTTAAGCGGGTGCTGACTGTCAACATGCAACATGCCGTATGCCGTATGCCTTATGCCTCATACATTGTGGCAACAAAAAAACGACAAGGCAATAAGGCAACGAGGCAACAAACTGTTGTCGCCATCTCCATCGCCATCGCCATCGTCATCGTCATCATCATCATCATCGCCATCGCCATCGCTGTGGCATATCGAATCGTAGCCATTTTGGTAAAAACAACTAATCAATCGGCAAATGTGCCATCCGTCAATCAATTCGAGTGTCTGCTGTAGGTCAAACGACACCAACGAATCGCACAGTAGTTCGTGTTCACATTCGTATATGTATTCATCTATGTATTCGTATTGGTATTCACATTGAATTCAATCGCATTCACTTTGGTCCAGCAACAGCAACAGCAGCAGCAAATGCCACCTTGTGTGAATGTCACTTGGCCAATTTGATTGTTCATTGTACTATGAATGAATACACAGTACGAAAAAATAAAAAGTTTTCAACTTTCGATTTCAATTTATGAACATTTTCTTTATATATTGCATATGAAAAATTTGTATAAATTTTTTCGTGCAGTGTATAAAAGCTATGAGTATTCATTTAGCTGCTGACGAACTGACTCAGCTGACAGACAGCTGGAGATTTGGCGACACACTGGACACAGAGATAGACAAAGACAGCGGGACAGTTCGCATTTATTATTAGCCTTTCCCAAATTGACTATTTTTGGCGCTGTCGATGGCCACACAACTGCTGCTGCGGTTGCTGCTGCTGCTGCGATTGCTGCTGCTGTTACTGCAACTGCAACATGCCGCACATATCACAGCAAGACAAATTTCTATATAATTGCATTTGTTGCAGGCTTCCAACTCGAGGCCAGCTACCTCAGCAGCAGCAGCAGCTCAGCCCCAATGAGAAAGAGTGAAACAATGCTGCATTATTTTTATTTTTATATAAATTGCATGCCACTGGCCACAGCGCATTCCAAGTTGTTGCTACTGTTGCTACCACTTGGCCCCCACTCCACCCTCCTCTGGGCTGGCCTCTGCCAAGTCAAGTTGCCAAGTCTGATGCTCAAACTCTGAAGCTCGACTCTAATTGTCATTTAATGAGACACGCTCGGCATTTGCGCACGACACACGACTATCAATTCGCGAGGCTCTTGTATCGATAACTATTCGATTTCCACTTGAACTTACCTTTGGCAATTCACTCCTTCAACTCCATCAACTTCTGCCAACTTCTATCTCTCTCTCTCTTATTCCGCTGCAGAAATTTTGTAAATTAAATTGTTCTTTAAGTGGAAAGGGAATCTTTCTCGCTTTTTCGGGCACTTGCTAAATTTACTTTGTGTATTTAATTTAATTCGCAAAAAAAAAAAAAAAAATAATTCAACGGCAAATAAGGATATATAGTACGAACCTTAAATTCCATCAACAATTTGATAAAATTCATGGCAAAATTTCATTTATTTTATTAAATTGTGCAATACAATTTTATATATTTATAGAACCGCTCAAAAATGTTATGCATAATTTACAATAATGTAAAATGCCTAAGGAAATTTACTTTAAAGTAATTTGATTTTTTTTTTTACAGAAAATGATAAAGACGAAAAGAATTTTTTATAAATAATATCTAGAAAAAAAAAAAAATTTCAAGAACTATTTAAAATACAAATAATTATATTATAAAATTAAAAGCAATTTAAAATCGTATAGCTTAAGAAATTTAAAGACTTTGAAATTTATGCGTTGAAATTTATTTCAGTCTGAAAAAGACCAAGACAATTTTCTGTTTATATATAGCAGAAATTCCTCTCTCTCTATTATTATATAAAATTTATATTAAGTGCAGTTTATAAAAAAAGAATGAAAATTCATTTAGGTTCTATATTTTTTTTATAGCTTTTCACTTCATAGAAACAGAATGAACTAAAGGGGAAAAATCCTCTTTAATCTGTACATAGAATTTATGTATTTGTTGTTCCAGCTAAATGTTCTGTTTATAGTCAACATATATATAAATATATAAATATAGATACATAGATACAATATGAAAACATATGTACACGACATATACGACATGACATCAAATTAATTAAGCTAATCAAATTTATTGCTACTTATATATTAACTACAACTACATACAACATTTGTTTTGTTTTGCTTTTTTTTATCATAGTACTTTTTCGTTTTTATTCGCCCAGCATTTTTATTGCTAATCATTTGCCTTATCTTATAAATAGTTTTTATATATAATATACACTGATTATTATTTATAAATATAAAGTGCAAAATTCTCTTTGTGTAGCAGACAATGAGTTTTTGAACGCGAGCATAACATGTGCCTCCGTGGCGCAATCGGTTAGCGCGTTCGGCTGTTAACCGAAAGGTTGGTGGTTCGAGTCCACCCGGGGGCGAAATCAATTTTTTTTTTTTTCTTTTTAATATTTAAATCATTTGTATATTTTAAAATTATTATTTTTTTTTTATTGTATAACAATTTTTTATTTATATATATTTATTATTATTTTTAATATTAATAAAACAATGCGACAGTTTTCTCAGTTAATATTTTTTGTAATATTTATTTTTTGGTATTTGACAGTAAAATTTATTAATAAAATAAATATTTTTTTAATGTTTTACAATTTTTTAATGATATATATTTATTAATATTAACAAATTAATTTAAAAATTTTCTCAGTTAATATTTTATGTTAAATTATTGTTATTTATTTATTTTTATATTAATAATATCAATTTTATTTTTATATATTAATTAATTATTATATTTCATTATTATTATGCATTTTTTTTTTCTCATATTTATATGAAATTTGTACTTTTTCTTAAGTATTATTTACTGCTGCGAAAGCTCATGCGCATTTTAACTCTTAAGACGTGCAACGAGGCGTTTAACATCTTGTGGCACTTGGTGCAACGTTTAGTGGCAGTGACAGTGGCACGGGCAGCAGGCGAGTCGAATCTTGTGTATTGTATTTGGTTGCAACTGAACACCGCAAGCGTAACAGCAGTTGCAGCGTTGCAAATGTTGCAAAGTTGCACGGAGACAGACAAACACGCTCAAACACACACACACACACACGAGTGTTGCCAAAAGTAACTTGCACCAGTTGTAAGCAACTTTGTTGTTGTTGTTGCAGTTTTGCTAATTAAAATGTCTTGGTGCTGTCACTCAAAAGGCAGACGACACGACGACGAGACGACAGAAGTTGCAAGTGCAACTGCAACTGGAACTGTAGCAAATGCAACGCCCATTTTGGTCAGGCGGCAACAATGCAATTTAGCCATACGCGATGCATGCTACAATTTCATTGGAAGTTGCATCGTCTTCAACTGTGACTCTGGCAAGTTGATGTTGACGTGATGACGTGGCAGCCACAGTCACAGCAACAGCAACGGCGGCGCATGCGGCGTATGCGCAATGCAACAAAATGGCGAACGCATTGTTACAGTTTGCAATTATTTGCTGCCTTTAGGGCAGACACTAATCAAAATTAAAATGATGCAAAAGAAACGCAACGCGACGTCTGCTACTGCTGCTGCTGCTGCTGTTGATGATGATGAGTCGCTGTTGCTGTTGTTATTGTCAATGTTACTGTTGTTGTTGCTGTTGTTGTTGTCCCTGACAGAGGCAGAAATCAATATTCTAAATTCTTTAACGCGTGTGCACATTTAAGGCAACGAGTTGAGCTCTTCAATCCGCCTCCTGCGTCTTGACTTTTTTTTTGCCTCATTGAAATGCGCGCCAGCGTGCAACGCGGCCAGCACTTATACGCAATTTCGCGCCATATTTGGTGCAAGCATATTGCTTTTTTTTTTTTGTTACCAGACACACACACACACACACGCACACGCAGTACCATTTACTTGGCCAGCATATAGAACAGGCAGGCTTAGAGTAGACTGAGGCTAAGGCTGCGTAGTCGCAGCCGCAGCGGCTGCAGCTAAAGCTAAGGCAGTAGCTCAGCTTAGGCTTAAGATCAGACCAGACTGTTTGGCTGCTGTAACAAGCTTTAATCTCTTTCCCCACTCACTCTCTTGCTCTCTCTGTATCTCTCTCTTTCTTTCAGGATGAACGTTCGCCAACATCTTCGGGCAATGAATCGGATGACTCTTCGGATGTGGAAATGCCAATGCCGACTGTTGATATCGTTGCAGCAACAGATGTCACAGCAGCAACATCAGCAGCAGCAGCAGCAGTAGCGGCAGCAGCCAAATCTTCACCTCAGGAATTTAAAACAGAAACAACATCGACAACAACAACAACAACCTCCGCTTGCCCCAAATCAAAGCCAATGCCTAATATTGCATTGAGCTATCAGACTGAATCGCGACCTTCGACGTCCACAGCAGCAACAACAACTGGTGGAGCAGCAGCAACAGTTGCTGCAGCAACAGCCGATAGCAAATACGTTTATCCGGCAACATCGTTTGCCAATATTCCGCCGGATATGCTGCGCCAACTCATACAATCGGGACAACTACAGGTGCATGCTGAAGAAGGTAAGTTCTCCACAGCTCTATGATATGAAAATGTAACGTAAAAGTAACCTATAATAACATGAACTGCTTTCATACAGATGGCAATCAATATGTTACCATACCGTTAAGCTCCACTGTCGCCAGTTACATCAAGGGCAAATCAACAACTACTGCAAATCCCACTGTACCCCCGAAGTCTGATAAGACGGTCGAGAAGAGTCTGACAATCAAACAGGAATATGATTAGCCGTAGCCCATTGGCCCTTATTTATTGTGGCTCAAATGGAAAATGCTTTTATGACAACATTTACACAATATATACCTATAAATTCGATATCCATATCTCCACAAGACACAACACACGTACACATACACATATACACACATACATACATGCAAAAATGTCATACACACATACATACATACATATATTTCTATATACGTATTTATCATGTTTATATAGACTATTTTTATACCCATATATAATGAAGCCAAGCTCAAGCTTTAGGCACTTAATGAAATAGTTACATAAGTTATAAAGTTTTTTGCAAGTCTTTGAATAGAGCAGACAGAGAAAAGGAGACAGAGAGAGAGAGAGAGAGAGATTAAATGAATTATAATAAAAGTCAATGAAATGATAATAATGAGTTAATAATGAAGAGATAATGATTATGAGATGATGTTCCTAAGCTGCAGATTATAGAGTTGCTTTGTTAATAGTTTATATTGTTTTATTATACTTAATATACACAGAAAAAAAAAACAACCAACACACACACATATAAATCAACAAACAATTTTTTTTGCATATAAAAACAATAAAAAAGAAATGTTTCGAAATTGTATTTTAATAAATAAATTGAAAAGAAATGTAATTCAAATCATAATGTGTTTAATATTTTCTTTATTTACTTCTTGAAGTAATTACAAAATACATTTTTTCGGTAAGTTTTTACAGAAATTATTACACTGTAATCGCTTTTTTTGTTCCACTGTAAATATAATGAGAGCAATAATTGCGCACTGCTGACATATGTTTCTGCCTTTCATTATTGTTGTTGTTATATATTTAAGTTAAAAGCAAGCAGTGCAATTCTTAGTTATCAGCATGTAAGGGCAACAGAGATGCAAATATCATTTAATGAGAGTATGCAACTGCTCCAACTCTCACTCATTAAGCAAGCAGTTTTGTTATTACATAGAACAATAAATGCACACATCTTTTGCCGCTTATTAATGTTCATAATTAAGCCAGCAGATCAATGTAAGCTGTCAACATTTAAGGCAGTAGAGATGCAAATATCAGCTGATCAAATGTGCGCATTAAAGAAAAAAGAAAAAAACAAACAACAAGAGCAATCAATTGTAAGAAGACTACTGAGTGATTCATAACTATTAAGAGAGAGAGAGAGAGAGAGTTTGACCCTGCAGCCACTCTCACTCATTTTGTAAGTAAGCAGTTTTATAATTTACCTAGAACTGCGCACTCCTTTGTTATTGCTGTACACAACTTAGAAGATCAAAGCAAGCAGTGTCAAAAGTACAGCGTGTAAGTGCAAAAGAGATGCAAATATTACTTCATGAAATTTTAGCAAGATAAATTGAGAGCACTGAGTGCTTTACAACTAAAGTAATGCTGCAGCAACTCTCACTCATTTGGAGCGTAGTGTTGTTATTAGGCAGAACTCTGTTATACATACACATACATAAATATTTTTCAAGAGTGAAGATTAATTGGCAATTATTATATTGTTTTTATTGGATTACTTACAACACTTAATACGTCAAGCCAGAACAAGCTAAGAATGCCTTTTGGTATTTACCCAGCTGATTGATGTGTAGTGATGTTGGTGATGGTGATTGGTGTCTGTGTGTGCGATTGATTGATTGACGACATAATCTTGTTGACACTTAACCTAATTAAACGTCGTTCATTACTTAGTTCTTATCTGCCGGCCGAACGGCCAAGCAAGCACCTGTTGTTGTTGTTCTAATTGCTTTGTAATTGTTTTTGTTGTTGTCATTTTATCCGTTTCGTTTGGTTTGACGGCTTCGCTTCCGTTGCAAGCACTTTGCATGCCAAGTGCGGCCACTTATGTCTATCTATGTCTGTGTGTGAGTGTGTATGCAACGTGTGGCACATACATAATGAAACGCTTTGTATGAGACGCTTTGGGCGGTGCTTGGCACGCGCCTTGGATTGACGTTGCTTCCGTAGAACGAGTAGCAGCAGGTTCTTCTTTGTCAGATTCACTGCTCAAGCCGGAAGCCGTTAAGGTTTGGGCCAAGGCTTTTTATGGTAGCACCGACTGCCTCTCAACGACTTAAACTACAACATTGACAATGGGACACAACTGTAAAAAAAAAAACAGAAAAAAAAAATATTAAATGAAAATCAAATGCCTCTGGTCAAAGTTGAGTGGGTCACTAAACTTTAGCTTTGCCGTTGCTGTTACCGTTGCCATTGCCGTTGCCTTTGTCATTGCCTTTGCCTTTGCTGTTTTTCTTGTCCATGTGTCTATTTACCTTTTGCGTGCCTTTTTATGTATACATTTGTATTAGTGTATGTCTGTGTGTGTGTGTGTGTGTGTGTCAGTGAGTGTGAGTGAGTGACTTTATTTGTTTGTGTGCAAATGAGACCGCAATTAGCGTTGATTATGGCTGAAGTTGATTGACATTACTCAGTGGTCGGTCAGAGCTGTGGTTAGCACAGTATAAGCAGTGCAAGCAGTGCAAAGAGAGTGTGCCAAAGTGTGAGAGAGGAAAAGGTAAAGAGCGACAACGAGCGTTGTCCACTTGCACGGGACATAGAGTGAATGGGCGTATTGCTGTCTGTCCTTTGTCAGTCTGCGTTTGTTTAGCCAGCCTTTATTAACCACACCCACGCAAATGCACTGACAGAAAAATTCTGCTACGAATAATAATTTCAATAATTAAAAATACAAATTCATAATTTAAAGTGCAAAATATAAATAAAAAATAAATAAATATAATAAAATTATGTGAGTTTTAGCAATTATATTTTTCTGCAGTGTATTAATATGCGAAATGAAAATAAAAATATATATATATATATATAAATGTACACAGCGGACATATGAGTATTGATCCTGTTAGCGGACAGTTGTCGTGGGTCCGTTTCGACAATTAATATTAATGACTCCTGCAAAACTTTGCATTGCAATTTCAAGTTTTAGTTCAAATTGCGACGCGCTGTCAGTTGGTAGTGTGTCTTCTGTTCTGTTGTCTAAACAGTGCCTCTATGTCCTTAAAACATATATATATTTATATATAATATATATATTTATAAATATATATACATCTATATATATATCCAAAGGCACAAAATCAATATTAATGAGCCATTAAACGGCATCTCGAGCTGCTTCTAATGACTACAACAGTGGGAAGCGGAAATTGAATAGCCACAGCGAAGAAATGCGGATGTAGCTACACTGCACAGCAGGAAATCGCATTAGCATTAACATCAACAGCAGCATCAGCATCAGTAACGGCATCATCAGTAGCATCAGTAGCAGTAACAGCAATAGCAGTAACGGTATCAGCATCTATAGAGCTCGTTCAAGTGTTTGCGATTAAAAGTCACGAGAGTCAAAACCGTCGACGCCCTCAAACCATAAACGGAAGTTTTAACGTAATGCCTTGTGCTTGAGCTACCGTGCCGTGCCTTGCCGTGCCGAGCATGGGCTGCTCCAATTCCAAGTCAACGACAGTAATAGACGACTGCAAAGCGCCACAGGCAAAGGTAAAGGCAACAGCAAGAACAACAGCAACAGCAACAGCAACAGCGACAGCGACAAGAATACCAACAGCAAAGAATAATAGCAAAATGGCCGACCAGCCCAAACATGAATACCGTAAGCAGCAGTCCCTAAGCAGCACTTTTCACTGCCCCCACTTCCACTTCCATCACTATTTCACTCAGTTTTCGCCCATTTTCATAATCAATAACACATCATATTATCGTATGACCCTTGGCAGCTGCCTCAGAGGCCTTCACCATACCACTTGATGACGTGGCAAATGACGCTTCGAATGACCAGTTGAACGATACATTAAGACAGCCACCACGTCGCTTGCAACAGCTGATGCAACAGGCAGCCGAAACGGAACCGTTAACACTTGCAGAAATTGAGGAGAAACAACAAAAAGCTGAACAACGGCGACAGGAGCTAATGCAGCAAAAGGTGGAGACAATACAAAAGAATACGCAAATGTTAATGCGTGGACACAACGAAGAGGAGCAAGCAGAGGATGAGCAGACAGAGGAGCAGGAGGAGGATAAAAAAACGGAACAGAAACAATAAAAATTG